>JAUTBS010095944.1:0-12943 GCA_032361285.1 Aequorea victoria | reverse complement strand
TTCGAGTTCACGAGGACTTGACCTATGATGAGCAGCCTGTATAGATTTTGGATACGAAAGATAAAGTTCTACGGAACAAACACATTCGTCTCGTTAAAGTCTTTTGGCGCAATCACAAAGTGAAAGAAACCACGTGAAAGCGCGAGGATGAGATTCGTGAACGGTATCCGTTTTTGTTCACGTGAGGTTAGTATCCTAATTTGGAGAATAAATTTTTTTTAGGGAGAAAGAATGTAAAACTTAGTAAATTTTTTAAAATTTTAAGACTAATTATTAATTAATTAGAATTAAACTAACTAAATAAAAATCTAATTAAATAAAATAATAAATTAACTAATTAAAATAAATTGACTAGCAACAATATAGTTAGTAGAAATAATAAATAATTTGAAAAAGTTGATCAATAAAATAAATTTATCATGTTGGTGGAAATTAAAATGTAGATAATTTAAATTTTAGTAACTTTTAATAAAGATGGTAATAGAAGAAAATAATTAAATAAGGTTCAGAAATTAGTAATTTAATAATCAAGATATGATTTTTATTTTTAAACAATGTTAAGATAAGTATGGTAGTTGAGGATTAATATAGTAGGAGATAATGGTGGAATTCTTCCAAAACATCTGGCCTTTCTTGAATTTAAATCTACTGAATTCCATTCCCAGCTCCCTCATTCTCTCACGAGCACTCTCTCTCTCCCTCTCTCAGTTTTTCCCTCTCCCATTCCCAGCAACCTACAATCTCTCTCTCAGCCTTTCTCCCAGCTCTCCCTCATTCCCTGCAACTCTCCTTCTCTGTCGCCAGGCCACTGCACCACCGGACCACCTTTGCCGACCGTCACTGTCCCCAACCACCGCCGGAGGCATTATCGTAGCTCGTCGCCCCCCCTCTTCCTCCGGTTCGTTCTCTCTCTTCATCCTCTGTTTCTATTATATATATAACATATGACATATATATAGCAGATTAGATAGATATAACAGATTATATTAACAGAGTAGATATATATATATATATATAACATATCTCGTATATAATATTTATATACAAAATATCAAAACTAAGCGTGAATATGATTTTAGATGTAAACCTCAAGAAAACATGATAAAACTAATCATATAATGCATAAAAGCATAAATCATGAAGAAACGATTTAAAATGAGACAAAAAATCAAACTTTAAAAATTTACTGGTTCGGTCTCTAGTGCGTTTCGTCTGGACGGAATCCACCGGCGTTCGGACCGTGTTTTGTTTCCTCAGTCTCGGGTCTTTGGCCCACATCCGGGCGTTTTGAGGCAGTGTGCCCCCCTTTGGCCTGCTGTGATGGTTTTTCCAAGAATCATCCTACGGGTCGACTCACGACCCGTTTAGGTCGACCCATAACACTAAAATATCAGAAAAACATACTGGATTGGATTTAAAGTACCTAGGCCCTTTTTGGGCATCAGTTCAAATAATAAATTAAATTAAATAAGAATTAAATTAAACCATAAACACGGATATAAAAAAATTATATTAACAGGGAAGGGTCCGTTTGGTTAATTAAATCGTTTATTAGCTTCGTTTATTAATTATGGTTTATGGATTGCATTATCAGAGTGACTCGGATCATATCTTTTGTTAATTCATTCATTATTTCAGCGGATATCAGGTGAGTGATTGTATGCTATTTATCTTTAATTAAAATTTTCCGTAATTCCTCAACTGTTTTAAACAAGAAATTATTTGTACGCTTTCAAACTATTTTAACAGCAATGTATTATTTGTATTATCTTTTTATTACAAAAATCATGGTAAAATATTTAAATGTGAGGATAGAGGACGGGCTCGAGTGCTGTTTGGGATCCAGCTTATGACCTCTAGGGACATGCATCATTTCATTCTTTTTCTTCTGCACTTAAATTAATTGAACACTTAATTATGGATTTTGGATGACATTATTGTCAGGATATTATGGGCCATTTTTTCCCATGGTTATGGATATGAATTTTTATTATTTAAATCCTGTGAAATAATTAAATGTTTAACATATAGTTGGTTAAAATAATTGATAATTATCATATAGATAGCTAATTGTACATTTAGGCTTTCTTGGTTCAGTGGGTCAAGACCCATGATCTATGGCCTGTCACAACTCCCAAATTGGGGTGTGATAGATTTTACTGGGGAGCATGATAGAAGAAGATCATTGACAGGATATGTTTTTACACTCGTTGGTTGTGCTATTAACCGAAAGGCTACTTTACAGACTACAGTTGTATTATCTACCACTAAGACATAGTATATAGCAATGACTGAGATTGTGAAGGAGGCATTGTGGTTAAGATATTTACTTGTTGAGTTAGATCTTGACCATGGTCTGACTGACCTACTTTGTGATAGTTAGAGTGCTATACATTTGACCAGAAATTTTATGTATCGTGAACACACCAAGTATTTTGATGTCATATATCACTTAATTCGGGATATCATCACGAAGAAGAAAGTCGATGTGAAGAAAATTGGTAGAACAAAAAATCCAGCGAATATGATGACTAAGCCTATCACAGTTGCTAAGTTCGAGCAGTGCTTGGAGTGGATACCTATTCGACGTTATAGATAGCCCTACGGTGTTGTTTCGGTTGGAGTTGGCTAGACCTTTTCATTTTGGGCTTATGAGTACCCAAGCCAAGGTGGAGATTTGTTGTTTGTGGCTTGAAATATGGGCTCTGGAGTACTGCGTTCAGACACACTTTATGTACGTCTCAACATTATTGGGCAGTGGCTTCCGCGTCCAGACATTATATGTTGCGTCTGGGTGTGCGTCTGGACCTAGAAAAGTTGCATCGAGACGATTTGAGGCAGTAGCTAGTATGGGATATGGTGTGAATGGGTCAAAAAATATTAGATGGAAACCCAGATACCATCTCCTTTTTTCTATCGAAATTGGGACATGAGGGTACAGTTTCTACGCGCTATCTCTCGCCAAATTTCTTGAGCCCGATGTATACAAACTCGAGCCATGGATTAATGATCAATTACATTTTTATTCTGAAGCAACGACTCAATGATTAATTTAATTTTGAAAAAACCCACATCAAATTTATTTGACAATTTTTTATATTTTCATATACTTAGAGATAAAAAATCACATGTTCTTTTGAAATAGAAGTCACCACTTTGTTTTAAGAACCAAGAACCATTTCTTTGAATAACTCTATTTTAAATAAGGCTCAACTCTTTCATCACCAAATAACTCGGCTCGGGGGCTAAGATATGAAATGATAAAGGATTAGACACCCACCTCGCTCGACAATTATGCCGATCTCTACTCATCAATCATTAGTTTATAATTAAGTCCAATTAAACCCAAATGTATGAATGCCAATTATGATATGATGAGAATGACGGAGATTAAATGATTCAAAATCAGAATAGAGATAACTTATCCTCAGATAGGGATATCTTTATTCTAATATGTGGATAACAAATCCTGGAGCGATGATAGCTTATCCGCGAGAGGAGCAGCCTATTATTTTTAATCTTTATAAAAAGTGTCCCTAAGGATTGAGTAGGACAGCGTGGTTCCCTCTAGGAGTTTTAATAAAAAACTTAAAATAGAATAAAAACTACAAAAAGGTGAATTTGGAAAACTTCCTAAAAATTTGCAAGGGATAAGGTCCCTTCCTCCTTGTTAGGATTTTCAATTATCTTTGACAAAAAATTGAGGTTTGATTTGAAAATAATTTTTAGAAAAATGGATTTAATTGAAAAACAAATCCTAAAATTTTGGAATGGGTCAAAACCTATCCCTTTATTTTAGGGTGTAGACACATTATTTTGACCGGGCATAATGCACCGAGTCTCCAGTTAGTCCTGTCTAATGATGAAAATATTCTTGAGACTGAAGATAGCTTCCGACAAGAATAAATCGATACAAGAGTCGTTGAAAACTAGGTTTTCACCTAAGCCTTCCTCCATTACTAACGGTTTTCCATACAATTCTTTCGAAAGCCGTCAACCAACATATCAAGCCTTGTTTTCAACTAAAATAAATTCAAAACATATGTTTTAAACTCTCTAATTTAAGTCTCAAGAGTTCGGATGGGTCTTCTTCACTTCCTGATCCAAACCCTTCTACATTTCGAACGGTTTTCGACACACTTTCTTCATAAATCGTCCACCAAACCCTCGAATCTTGTTTTATGCCAAAATAAATTCGAAACATATATTTTTAACCCTTTAGTTTAAGATTCAGAAGTCTGGGCGAGCCTTCTTTGCTTGTCGGGATGCCCTTAATCTCCGTTTTAATCATTTTTTCAACCAAATATCTTCAAAAGTCATTTTAATCCTCCATGAAATCTTGTTTTCTATCAAACTTATGAGTTTTAAAATACTAATTTGATGTTTCAAAGGTTGGACAATCCTTCTTTACTTTTCGGACATACAAAATCCCTCAACATACCGAAACGGCCTCGAAAAAGCTCTATGGTCTGACCCACCCTCGGGGCTAGAGCCAGGAGGGCTAGACCGGCCCAGAGGGAGAACCAGACCCCCATGGCCAGACTATCCCAGAAGGAGGAAGCCAGCATGGCTAGACCGGCCCTCTGGGTAGAGTCTTGGCCGGCTCGAGTCCTTCTTGACTCGAGATTTTTTCTGATTGGTTGGACCTTGTCACTAGCCCCTATCCCTTCATTTTTAGATAATTTCCAATTGTCCCGAATCTTATAAATAGAGGCCTTAACCTCACCAAAGGAAAAGAAAAGAAGAAGCTAGAACTGAAATTCAACTCGAGCCGGAACGCTTTAACTCAGAGGAATTCGATTCAGGAGAAGAGTTTGTAGAGACTTGATTCAACAAGCCTTCTTAGAGTTTTATTCTCCCTTAGTCTTCCAATACAAGTCCTATTTTCTTTGAGCATCTAAAGTGCCAACAAGTTTGGGAAAGAATTATTTGAGTTCAACTCAAAGATCAGATACCTCAGAGCGTGCCGGACTAATCGACAATCTATGGGTCGAGGTAAGTATTTTCTCCTTTTCATTTATCACTTTTAGTAGTCATTACCATGCTTCAGTATTAAAATTTCAGATTTATAGTTTAGTATGTAGGCATGCATAGTCATCATGTAGTCGGACGTCAGTTTTTGGCACCGGATCCTTGTGGACCCGAGTTCTGAGCGCATGGCCATTCTTTCAAAATATTTTTTTCAAAATACCTGAGGCCTAAATGTAATTTTTAATTAATATCGAGTCTATTTAAGTTGTTCATAATACTTCATGTGAACCATTTCCATATTTACATAAAAATCACCTTCGTACGTCCGTTTTCGAAGCACGACTAACTTTCAATCAAATTTTATGTTTTTTGCTATAAAATCGCATTTATCGTGTTGATTATGTGTTTTTATGAATCTAAAACATTTTTTGAGAAAAGTCACACACGAATCATGCACTTTCAAACTATTTTAATCACCGCTTGATTCATTTCCACGACGCTTCTACGAAAAATGTCAATTTTTAACACGAGGCCCATGTGGGACTCGTCTACATGTTTTCATAACCCAAAACCTACTTTTATAATTTCTATAGGCTGTAGGCTAATAGCCTAAACCCTTTCCTAAAATTTAGCTAGTTTCTGAAATTTGGTTCATTCTAGGGCCTCTCAGCCCGAAGATAATTTTTTTAACATTATATGTCAAAAGTGCGTATTTTTTCAAAGAATTTTCAAAAATATCATTAAAAAATATTTTTCATACTAGAATGTCGGTTCCATGTTATGTCCTGCATAATTTCCATTTTAGAATCCATGCTCGGACGCATCGTTTATTAAACCTAGTATCATGTGGATTAATGCACAAGAACGTAGTGCCATATGGTTAGGTTTCCCCCATTTTCTAATGTAGATACTGAAATGAATACACACATGAGCACAACCATGGTTTAACCCTTATGTCAGATAAACGTTTGACATGTTTTCTATTAGGTACATAGAAAAGATAGGAGCCTAAGGACTGTTTCTAGTTATCCCAAATGTGATAAACAGTTATAAATCACTAGGATCCTATTCCTAGATAGTGTGCTTATGTTACACTTTTTACATGATTGAGATGAAAGTACGGCCACGATATCTCTTGATCATATTGAAATACTTTTGAACGTGAGCCTATCTAGTTATGTTAATTTAGCATTCATGAATTAGTTAGGTATATGAATTTAAACTCGAGAACCAATAGTGATGAGTAGAGCCTAACCATGAGCTTAGGCTAAGTGGGTGCCTAACACTTTCCCACTCAGAATCTTAGCCCCCGAACTGGATCTGTGGTGATGAAAGAATTAAGCATAATCCACGAGAGTCAAACATAGGTTCTTGGACCTTAAAGTCAAGTGACAACTCCAGTTTGTACCAAACCTTCATTTCGAGGTTATCACAACCGCAATTGAATTGACGAGTGTCATATAATTGAGAATTGATCATTTATCAATGGGTGTCATAGTTTGACAAGTAACAACACATCTGTTTTGGTAGCCAAAGGCCTTCCCTGGTAGGGACAAACCTCTTCCTCCATGAAGAGGGGTGTACCTACAGATAGAGACTCCATTGAAGACTAGTTAAGTGGGCTAGAATTCAAAGCACTTTTGGTTCTCCTTTAAGTTCATTCATGTTTTCTTACATTTTAGAAGTCTCAACTTTCTGACCTTGAAGTCTCTTAGAATCGAAGCTAAAAAGCAATCTCCTGAAAAGTAGGGACCTCTCGAGCCATATACCCTCATTTAGGGAATATCAAAAAGACGTAGGCGTACGATTATGAAAACAAGTGTGCGTGCAAACCCTGGATTGGATAACATGCTCTAAACTCTTTGCTTTGGGGATGACCAAACTGACCACCCAAACAGCCATAAGCTGCATGCAGAATATTCATAGAACTCTTCAATTAGGGCATAAACCCTGACTAAGTCATGACATGAACTCAATGCTTGCATGTGATTTTCTAGTCTGCGTGTAGGGTTGTTTGTTTCATGTGTCCCAACCTCATGTATACGAGAGAGTCCTAATAATTTGAGAAATTTTCAAAAAAAATGTGTAATCAAAATATATAAAAGAAATTCCCTTATTCTTCCCTATAACCTTCAGATTATGCATAAAACAAAGTCTAATTCAGTTTAGTCCTCGTGGTTCCATGATCCGGCTCACAATAGGGTAGAAAGAAATTCTAACAAAGAAGCGATCCCAATGGCTCTACAACCAACGATCGAAGGCATAGTGGCATTGATAGAAAGCTTTCAAAAAATTGTGACCGACCTACAAGTGTCAATGTCACAACTTACCACCAGGACCCCTAAACCCCTAGGCACTAACCACCAACACAATGTACCTCCACCACCCCTTGCCAACCATGACCCTCTGAACCCCCAAGCACCCATCCCAGTTCTTTTGGCACCTACACTGAACCCACAACTCCAGCCAGCCATAGAAGATCTCACCCTCAAGGCCGGCCTAAAGAAAATTGACCACATTAAAAGTGTACGAAGAAAAACAAAAGGGGTGCATGACTATATGCTTGACCTCAAAGGCCTATGCCTATTTCCTGAGACACTGTTGCTTGATAAATTCAAGATGCCAGACATAGACAAATTCACTGGGACAGGAGATACCAAAGTCAATTTGAGAATGGACGTTGGAGCATTGAGGCCCATGGGCATAGGGGAAGACCTATTTGGACAATTGTTCCAAAGATCACTTACCGGGGTAGCCTTCCGCTAGTTCTTAACATTGGAATCATTCAAGACATGTACTTGGGAAGAAATAGTGAATATCTTTGTAGCCTCGTACTCATACAACATGGAGTTGGACGTCACTATAAGAGAACTAGAAACCACCCGATAGGATAACAAGAAGTTTTGAAAGTTTCTAAGAACATCAAGAGCTAAGGCAGCCAAGATGACCAACATGTTCCCCGAGAAAGATCAAGTCCAACAAGTAGTGAAGGATATGCATCCACAATTCATGAAACACCTGATCATCTAGTCATGGATCACCTTTGAGCAGATTTTTGAAGCCGACATTCAGGTGGAAGATGCCATGCAGACAGGGGTGCTAAATACAGGAGAGATTCGTGTAACAAGACAAGGAAGGTTTGGGAGAACAAGTAACCAAGCCTAAGATAACAAAAGTAAACACACTGGGCACACAGGTATTGTAGAACTCCCGACAAAACTCCTAGCCCTGTAGAAAATTCACTAATTTGGGAAGCCTTACCCTATCCGAGGTCCTGACCCAACTCGTGAAAGCCAAGAACATCAAACTTCCTGACCATACACCTCTACCTAATAACCCCTACCACCATTTTATAATGCCGCATAGTATTGTGCATTCCATCAAGGCCACAACCATCTTACTAATAACTGCTACCGACTTTACCATGAAGTCTAGGATCTTATTAACCCTAAGAAGATCGTACCTCCTACTTTTCAAAAACTCAATGTCAATACCGACCCTCTACCAAACCATGCAGTTTCACCCCACCCAACATCCATCCCATCTAAGAAGGGTCTCAGCAGTTTGACCCAAGCATGTGGATCTTACTAGTAGATCAACTAGAGCCCACAATCGAGATACCAGAAATAGCATACATACACTTCCTATAGGGACAATCAAGAAAGAGATTCAGGGATGTCATGGAGATATATGAAGATGAAGAAAGACTGACCGCTATCCCTTTTATGGGAAATAAGTTAACTCAGTTCCCCACCATGACGGAGGAGTACGAAGACACCCTCTATGGGCGAGAAGAGCGAGAAAACCTGGAAGCTTTGTTCCATTTCAAAGAAATGGACCTAAATGTTGTTGAATTGTAGTGGTACGATCCAACAAATCCCATCGATGATTCCGCATGGAATCAAGAACCTAAGTCGGTGAACGTCTAAGCCAAAAATCCCAATTCCTCAAACCTCGGCCTTTGATCCATCTACCTTTGTAATCCCACCCCATCTACCTAAACCTTGGGTAAGCCCCCCAAACAAAACCATGTTAACATGCTATAAGAAATGTTCCAATGACAGTCATTGGAAGACAAAACGTTTAACTGCTTGTGCCTGAGCAAGGAAGAAATAGATGATACCTGGTACTTGTTAGACTGAGAAGAAGTCGATCACTTGACCCGAGGAGGGAGACCTTTAAAACCCCACTTCTAAAACAAGGGAGACATGAGAGAGAAAAGACAACTACAAAACCCAAGAAGAAGGAAGAGGAGGAAACTGATTTAGTTCTAAGACATCTGAATGATAAAGAAGACAGCAAGTCAAAACCAGAAAAAAAGAGTTGGTCAGTTGGATCATCTTCATGGATGACTCTTCATTAGAGCTTCTATTTGCTGACCTCGACCTTGAGAACTCACTCGAGGAAACTACAATAATGATAATGGGACCAGAAGAACTCTCGAGCATAACTAGGATCGCTGATGTTAAATGAAAGATAAATAATTGGAGTTTTGAAAGTTTTGTCAAGATGAATGTCGAGTCGTCTGAGTTAGAGTCCAGTGAGGACTCAAGTGGCGAGTCCGCGTCTAATGAGTCAAGTTTTGAGTCTGATCTAAAGATTAGATCATTAGTCAAGCCTATGTCTCTCATATTTTTGTTTGTACTGAGTCTTCATTTGTAATTTTTGCTTTCGGTAATAAAATGCAAGAGGATTTTTCTTACTTCGCTATGCCTGAGATAGAATGTGTGGATCCAGATAACTTGATAAAAATGATGAATAATGCTTCAAAAATATAAAAGACATGATTGAATTCGAAGAAGAGAGACGTGCCCATCTCATTATGGAAGAAATCATAATAATAAATCTAGGTAATGAATAATATCCTAGGCAAGTTGAAATTGGCTCTACTTTAACTTTAAAAGAATGTGAAGAATTGGTTGAATTTCTAAAAGAATATAAAAATATTTTTTCTTGGTCATACGAGAATATCTCTGGAATCAAGCTCGAGATTGTCCATCACCACATTCATTTGTATCCCGATGCCAAATTTGTAAAACAAAAGCTATATATAGTCAAGCCCCACTGGTTACAAAGATAAAGGATGAAATCATCAAACAACTCAAGGCAGGATTCCTCATTGTAACAAAGTACCCCAAATGATTAGATAACATAGTTCCAGTACCCAAGAAGGACGAAAGAATTCGAGTCTATGTAGATTTCTGAGATTTAAATAAGGCTAATCCTAAAGACGACTTCCCATTGTCGCACATAGACATCTTAGTCGATAAAGCTGTAGGACAAGCCCTATTATCATTCATGGATATATTCTCGGGCTACAACTTAATCTTGATGGCACTACAAGATAGGGAGAAGACCACTTTCACTACTCAGTTGGGAACATAGTGCTACAGAGTTATGCCATTTGGACTCAAGATTGCTGGAGCGACCTACCAAAGAGCGGCGACCACTCCGCTACATGACATGATTCATGGGAAAGTAGAAGTGTATGTAGATGACATGATAACAAAATCAAAAGAGAGACTAGGGCACATCATAGCCCTATAGCAGTTTTTCAAAAGGATAAAAAAATACAAGATGAGATTAAACTCGCAAAAATGCATGTTTGGAGTAACTGTAGGAAAGATATTAGGGTCCATGATCACTCGAAGAGGAATCAAAGTAGATTCGTTAAAAATCAAGGCAATTCTCAAGATGCCTGCACCAAATATAGAGAAAGAAGTGAGGGGATTCTTAGGAAGAATCCAATACATTAGTCGATTCATCTCAAAATTGAAAAACACTTGTGAATCCCTATTTAAACTACTCAAAAAAGAAATAAAATTTGAATGGAAGGTGCACTGCCAGTGGGCCTTCCTATAGATCAAAGATTATATGAGGAGCCCACAAATATTATCACCCACGAGGGAGGGACGAGGTACGATATTATATCTAATCATAATGTAAACCTCTATGGGATGTATACTGGCACAAGAGGACAATGAGGGGGTAGAGAATGTAGTATACTACCTGAGTAAGAAGATGACAAGATACGAATTAACTTACACGTCTTTAGAAAAGATGTGTTGGGTACTCGTATGAGTTACCAAATGTCTAAACCCCTATATGTTGTCCTACTCAGTAAACTTAGTCTCCCGCATGGACCCTGTGAAGTACTTGTTCGAGAAACCCGCTCTAGTAGAAAAGATGGCCAGATGGTTACTACTATTGTCCGACTTCGACATCAAGTTCATTACCAGGAAGTCTGTAAAAGGTTGAGACATAGCCAAATTTCTAGCAGATAACCTGATAGAAGGGCCAGACAACATAGAATTCGAATTCCCAGACGAGGAAATAATGTAAGATGAAATTACAACATGGGAGATGTACTTTGATGGAGTAGCTAATCAGAACAAAAATGGCATTAGGATCCTGTTAGTCGCACCGGATGATGCACACGTACCCGTGGCCTTTAAGTTGAACTTTGAGGTCACTTATAATAGAGCCGAGTATGAGGCATGCATCTCTGGGATTGAAGCAGCATTATAACTATGAGTGAAGATCTTGACCATCATAGAAGATTCAATCCTAGTGATTTCACAAACAATCGGTGAATGGAAAGTCAAGAAATAAAAGCTAAAGCGTACCATGACAAGATTTTGTATCTAACGGCTCAGTTTGACGCGGTCACATTCACTCATATCCCGAGAGACCATAATAGATTTGCAGATGCATTAGCCTTGTTGGCCTCCATGATAGAGATACCGATGGGCATCAGGGTTAGTGGGCCATATTGATTGAGCAAAAGAATTAGCTAAGTTATGCCACCATAGCCGCTTTGGAGGAAGAAGATCAGGATCTACCATGGTATACCGATGTAAGGAACTACAGTGAGAAAAGAACTTAGCCTGAGGGAGCTAATGAGAAAGACAAGAGAGCGATTAGAAGATTATCAGCTTAGTTCGAGGGTTAAGGATAATGAAAGACATCCATGCCGAAGTTTGCGGTCCACACATGAGTGGACACATATTAACCAAGATGATTCTCAGACAAGGGTACTACTGGACTACCATGGAGTTTGACTATAATGAATTCTTCAGAACGAGTCATAAAGGCTAAATTCATGTTAATCTTATGCACGTGCCACTAAATAAGCTGTATAACATGACTACGCCATGGCCATTTTCAATTTAGGAAATCAACGTAATCAAAAAAGTATCATTGAAGGCCTCCAATGGGCATGCATTCATCCTAGTGGCCATCCATTATTTCACTAAATGGTTAGAAGTTGTATCATACGCTACGCTGAAATCCACGGAAGTAGCCAAATTCATACAAAATAACATTATCTGCCATTACGGGGTCCCACATGAGATCATCTCAGATAACGCTCGCATTTTAGAGGGAAAGTCCTAGATCTACTTAATGAGTACATGATCACACATCACAAATCATCACCCTACCACCCTCAAACTAATGGGGCTGTCAAAGATGCGAACAAGAACCTCAAGAACATCTTAATAAAAATGATAGACAAATGCCAAGACTGGCCTGACAAGGTACCCTTCGCCTTATGGGATTCCCGCATTTCAATCCGCACTTTCACAGGGGAAACTCCCTACTCATTAGTTTACGAAATGGAGGCTGCCCTCCCGATCGAGATACAAGTACCATCCCTACGGAACATAATCAAATACAAAGTGGTTGAGGCCGAATAGTTATAGGGAATGTACGAAGAACTAGTCTTGATGGATGAAAAGAGACTACAAGCTCTACACTACACCCAAGTCAACCAAAGAAGAGTGGCAAAAACATTCAACAACATAGGCAATGCAAGAGGTTTGAAAGAGGGGTACCGTGACATCCCGTAAATTAATTGAATAAATTTTAATGCGAAAATGAATTAATTATGAATCGGGGATGTTAGTTGCAATTATTTTGGGGGCCAATTAATGAAACTATTAAGTGTGAGGGACTCAATGCAAAACTTTCC
>JAUTBS010095834.1:0-12945 GCA_032361285.1 Aequorea victoria | reverse complement strand
TTAAAATGAAATGATAGGTTATGTGATCGTCCTTTTTGATAGTACTGTATATATCATGCCATGATTATATTGATGTAAAAAGATATTTGAATCCCCTATTTTGAACTGTATTCTATTATGCATGTTATTATTTCACTAGCTTTAGCTGACATTGTACTATAATATTTTAGGTAATCAAGAAAGAAGCTAGATGATGGACTCAACAGCTTCAAGGGGATCCATTAATAAGACATCTAGGACATGCATTTTTGATTCCATATTTGAATAAAAAATTATTATAATTAATTATTAGAATAATAGATATTATTAATACATTATGGGTTGTTCTGCCATTTTGATTATATTAAATTTTAATTTATTAAATCCTTTGCATTTGAGATCTTTTAGCATATTGTTAGCTAATTATTTAGTTAAGCCTTACTTGGTTCATTGGGCGAAGACTCAATATTCATGGCCAGTCACCTATCCTAAATTGGGGTGTGACAATAGAAAAATATGCTCATAAAGATATTTAAAATATTTTCACAATATATAAGTCATTATGATATTAGTAGTCACTCTCACCTGGTTGTCGACAAACGTGAAGCCTCCTTTGTTCAACACTGACGCGGCACAACTCCTTTCGAGACTCCCCTTTTGGTGCCTAGGTTATGTAATATATCCAACCATTAGTATCAAGTTATCTCTCATATGTGTTAGTATGAGAATGTCATATATTGTTTATATGAACTTAATTCTTTAGCTCCGTCATGGGTCATATAATCCAAACCCTTGCATCATTGGTCTAAAGGACCAAATGATATTTTATTAACTTAATAACACTCTTATATGTATTATATTCATTTGGGGTTGCTAAGAACTCAAGTCATTAGGCTTAGGTGCTTTACTCCTCTTAGATCATTATTTCTCTTAATTTTTCTCAGGTTCTAGATTCTGTCCCACTTGATATAAAATCATTTAAAAATATTAAACTTCCATAGATAATTCTGGAAACATTAAAGAGACTATGTTAGGATGTTAGATAAATATTTCATGAAGAAACCAAGAGCCAAGAATGACAAGAAAGGGCTCTAAGAATTCACATGGAACAGACTGTCGAAAAACGACACTGTTTGGGAGAATTCATATTTATCAAAATATGCCCAATGAAAATGAGGTTTATAATTTTTCAGTGAAACTAGATCCTTATACCTTTGTTTCTATATATGGCTCATCTCTAGGAGATGTTACTGTAACTAATTAAAATTCATCAAACTAGTCTATTTTTCTGCAACTCCGATGCAGAAAGTTCAAAAATAGCATACGGGTTCTAAAATATGTTTTTGGGTCGAACCAAAAATCACACATCTTAATAACATTCTAATATAACTCCGTTTGAAATAGATTTTCAGTTAGGCCTTATTTGGCTGACATGAAAAATATGAGATGGGGCTTTAAGCCTAGTGTTTTGTTCATTTCTTAAAAGATCTCCTACTTCCATCAACTTCCTTCTTTCTTGCACATGAAAGTAAGTGAAAATCTTATTATTATCACCTTATATACCATTTTAGTCATTTACCTTGACTTCTCCATATGTCTCATTATTTATTTACATTTTTTTCACAACTCAACAAAGTCTTTCTTTCTTTGAGTTAGGGTTCATCATTGTCTTGTTTTTTCTTTGTTTTTATTCTTTTATCTTAGAGAGTGATGAGTTTAAGAAAATGATATTACGAAAAAAATAGAGGTCTTGAAGATCACTTACTTGGTTGTCTTCCTTGCTCCATGAAATCGGACTCACCTTTTTGGTCTTCTTCCTCTTCTCTCCCCTCCCTCTCTCTCTCTGCCAAGCACTCTGGGGCCTGGTGGGAGTGTGAAAAAATATTTCAAGTGCTTGGTAAAGGCCACTTATTTATAGGTAAAGGTTAAATGTGAAATGACCAAACTACCACTCATTTACTTTCAATTAAATTCCCAATTTGCGTACTTGGTTTCTCTAGTTTGATTGAGTTCCAACCAAATCGTGGGCTCCAAGATTTTTAATACCATATTTGAATTCAATAAATTAGTTTTTATAGTCTTAAGGCCTTGTTTGGTTTATTTAGGAAACATATTCCTAATTTAATGGTACTTGACAAAACTTTTGAATTTTTTTTTTAATTTTTATTTCAATTATGTCCCATCATTTCTTCTCTCATCACGTTATCTTTCATGCACATTTCATTATTCATTAAATACTTGGGGGCTTTGGTGAGGTAGGAAAACTATTTTTCCAAGTAAACACCATTCTTTTATATCTTTTATTTTCTTTAAGTCAACAAAGTGTCACATCACTCCCCCTGCGACACCTCATTTTTTACAGCACAAATTTTAAGTACTTAATCAAGAATAAAAGCGTTACGCCTTGAGGAATGACATTCGCACCCTATGAACAAAGCGATGAATGCATGGAATATAGAATAGAATAAACCTAAAAGTATGAAATTTATAAAAAAGAGTTCAGATAAATTTTAAACAATGAGAGTTTAAAATGTTCAAGTTAAGAACTTCTACGAAAGGCGAAAAAGGAAAGAGAAAATCAAAACGGGCCAAAGTAAGGCCTAAGAGCTCCTAAAGCCCAAATACTTAAATAATAATTTGGGTAGAGAATGATGATAATCCCAACTATAAGGCCCCAACAAAATTATAAATCGAAGAACTCAATTAAGAGTTCAAAGAAGAAAATTCATGGAAGTCCTAAATGAGGCGCAAGTTTTGAGAAGCCCAATAGGAAAATTTAATTAGGGTTTTGAGCCAAATATTATGGGGGGCCCAATATAAATAATGATTTGAGCCCAATTAATTTATTAATGACCCAATTGATTTAATGGCAAGCCCAAACCAAAGTTAGGTCCAAAACATGAAATTTCACACAAATAATTTTAATTTGGGCCCAAAGTGAATTTTAATTTCATGAATTAATAAAATAAATTGTAAAACAATAAAATAAATATTTTTTGAAGCTTCTAGAAGCTCTGGACCAAAATCTCCTTTGAGAGGGGGATGATGTGACAATTTTTAAGGAAAAAGAAAAAGAAAAAGAAAGAAAGAAAATGTGAAAAATGTAAAAAGATGATTTCTTGAAAGTATGATTTTGCCACATCATCAAACCCGCATAAGTCTTAAATGAATGGTGTAAGGCACATGGAGGATGATGAGAAGAGATGTGATGGGACATAATTAGAATTAAAATAAAAGAAAAAAGGGAGATATCTTGTGAAGTACCATAAAATTAGGGAACTTGTTCCCCGTTAAACAAAACAAACCCTTAATGTTTAAGGAAAATAGATTATTAAATTCAAACACGGTATTAGAAGTCTTGGAGCCCAATTTAGTTGGGTTGGAATGAAATTGGAAGATCAAGAACTCAATTGAGAGTTGGATGAAAACTAAATAAGGGGTAAAATAGTCTTTTCATCCCAAATTTTTATCTATAAATAGGAGGCTTCTCCCAACATGAAAATTAATTTGCTCAAAGCCACTCCCTCTCTGAAATTTCGTTGGTCACTCCTTAGATAAAATAAAGAAGAAGGAAGGCAAAAAAGGAAAGGAAGAAAGGAGGAAGAAGGAGAAACTTAAAACTTGAGTTCTCCATCCTTCAACCAAGAAACCTATCAAGCAAGAACTTCTTAAATATTATCTTTAAAGTTCTAAAATCATCTCACACCACTCATCCCTCTTCAAACAAAAAGAAGATAAGAACATGGAACACATAGGAGAAGGATCTTAAATCTAAAAAAGATGAACTTTCTTTATTCAAGATCATCGTGGAGAAATAAATGGACACCTATGAGAAAGTTAATAAAAATGTCTAAGATAACATAAAAAGGGATTTTAAATTGGAGAAAAATAACTCTTGCATGGGTAAGAGGGTAAAAAAAATGGAGTAATGAACCTCAAGGAAATAGAAAAACAGTGAACTTAAAATTCATCTCAGATTTTTCGTGTTATCCAGAAAAAGACTAACTGAAAATACATTTCAAAAATAGTTAGGTTAGCATGTTATTAACATGTTTGATTTTTTGTTGGACACAAAAATGTATTTTTGTACCCCTATGCCATTTTTGAAGTTTCTATGGCAGTGGGGCAGAAAAATAGCCAACTTTTAACCCTTTTAGAATATTTTAGAAACATCTCATTGAGATACGCCACCTATCCAAAGGAAGATCTATGTGTCTAGTTTCACTCCCAATTTACAAAACTCATTTTTGTTGGGTATAGTTCGAGATATACTGATTCTTCCAACCATGCTCCTTTTTTGACAGATTCTGTGGTATGAATTTTTAAGCCTCTTTCTTTTAACAAACCATTCTTGGTCTTTTTATGAAACGTTTATCCAACACAATAATTGAGCTCTCTAAAATTGTACAAAATTTTCCAGTAAGCTTTGGTATTTTTAAAGTATTTTTGAAGCTCTAGGGAAAAATCTGAAATTGAAGACAAATATAGTTTAAGAAATCTTTAACCAAAACTAAGTAACTAAACCTAAGTTAGGGATCTTGAAAACCATGAGAGTACCAAGAATGATTAATAAGGATAAACCTAAGAAGAAAAATATCCCACTTTCATACCAACACAAACATGCATGTGTCACCTTGGTTCACAAAGTTAAGTTCTTATCCTATCTATCTATTAGGAACCAGAGTTTCGGAGTGAACCGGAGGGCGTGGCTCGAAGAGGAGCACTTATTTCTTAGGTGAGTTTTCTTATCACTAGCTTGGTATTATGAATGTATGAATGGTTAAATTTCTTACGCTTTCAAAATGATCCCTGAACCTGTTATGGAGCTAGAACTGAATATCTTTTTGAAATGATCCTTAAGAACATAGTAGAACATAAGATCTATGATAATATGGGTTGCATATGAGATGGGTTGAGTAAAAGTAAGAGATAAGTTAATTGATGCGAAAAGGAAAACTAACTTATGAAAATTATGAAATTTATTAAAGTTTTATCAGATGATCTATGATTACATAAGGAAGAACTTAAATAAAAGATTGAATAAATGATTAAATTATACAATATGTGTATAATGTTAGCCTTGATAGATGTCATGGCGGATGCCATGCGATGGTATACCGAACAAACTGTTCGTTAGTATGCCATGTTAGTATATATATATATATATTTATATTGTGGATAAGCCACAAATGATTGGGGAATGCTCGTGGCCTGTCCACTGAGTAGGGCGAGACATTCTCAACTCTACCACTGAGCATTGTTAAGTGAAACCGGTGAATAACCATTAGCCTTGTCCACCGAGTAGGTGGGATATTCGGGAGCACAGTTCTGCAACAATTTCTGGTTATGAGGTAAATACAACCCAAGATTTTATAAAAAAATATGATTAATAAATGGCTTAATTATGTTACAACTACTAAGTTGGCGTACAAAATAAAAAGACGTACTTATCACTACTAAGTAAATGAATGAAAATGATATTGAAAATCCTATGTTGAGAGGTGGTTGTTGGAAAATCTTCCAATGAGAGGTGATAATTTTATGGCTATGGAATTCCTCCACTGAAAGGTGATCGATGACAAGATGAAATATCTTCTTTTAAAAGATAATGAACGAAAAAATGATGAACAACGATTTCTTAAGAGAAATAACAAAATAAAGATGAAGAGTAACGAAAGATTGGAAATTAATTAATTCATGAAAAACCCTCTATTATGAGGTAATTTGTGGAAAGATGGCAATTTGGAATCTTTTGTGATAAAAATATGTTTTATGAAAAGTTAGTCCATTTTTAAAGTGATGAACTGTTTTGATTCCATTGTGTCATTTATAATATTATTGCTAGTGATTGGTGAGTACGTGAATTATAGCTCACCCCTACACAGATTGATATTTTTAGCAGATTTTGACGTCAGGGTTATGTCTGGTGTGGTCCACTGTGGTCTTAGGCTTTTAGGGAAGGTTATAGGAAAGTTATGGTTTGAAAACCCCTTTTTGTTTTCCCTCTTTGGATTATAATAAATACGATAATGTTGATGAGGCTGTTAAGTTCTCCTATTTAATTATTGGAATGTCGGTTGGGCCCATGTATGAAATCATTTATGGAATGTATAAATGAAGCAATGAAAAGCTTCTAATGGATGAATGTTGTTAAGAATGATGGATTGTGTACCCTTCCTTAAGTTTCGTGCCTGGTGCTCGGGGCGGGGCTCAACAACTTGGTATCAGAACTTAGGCTGAATCGGTTTTGAAAATGTCTTGAGTCTAGAGGTTGCAGTGGACTGGCACATCGCTGATGTTATGAGTCGTAGGTTGTGGGATGATGAAATCATTGCCAGAAGTTTGTGTGTAATCTTTTTGTAAAAATGTGCTAGGTTATGTGTAACCTAGGAAAGTGGACCATGGGATGTCATAGCCTTGTCTTCGGACGTCTAGCTAACTAGCTCAGAAATCTGATTTGAAACACGTTGGCGCCGACGTTGGTTCTAATGGAAGTCTATGTAAGTTTTTTAGATTGAGAAGATAGGTCCAGTTGTAGGACTAGAGAGATAGAACATGGACCTAGAATGATTCTTACATAGTGGATTCATTGGGATTTCTTTCATGGTAAAGGTAAGTTGGTTGAGGGAGTGTATGATTACGCCCCTGTTCGTAGAGGAAGTTATGTGGGAATGGTGTTGAATTACACCTTTGATTATTAAGGAAATTCTTTTCAAAAGTGTTGGTACCATGTTATGGTCTCATGATGAGATAAAAAGTTAGAGCGAAGTAGCTTGCTTTGTTCTGGGTAAAAGGTAGAATGAAATATTTTAAGTAAGATTTTAGGATTAAGTGAGGAGTTGACATTATGTGTCACTACCTTTGTGTTGTGATAAAAAGGAGATATCAAGAGATCCAATTACGTAAGGAGGCGATGATGATCGACGTTGTAAGAAGTGAAATCTTATTGGAGAATTCATGAGTAGTAGAAGCTTGATAATTAACGTAAACCTTTGAGATGAAATGCTTGCAAACGATCGTAAGACATATGATAGCATTGATGAAAGGATTGTGTAGGGAATACACTAGTTATATCCCTTAATTGATTTGATCATGTTAAAGACAATAGTATGAAGTGGTAGGAATAACAAGTAATGATGGTGGACATTAGGTATGCTACGAGTAATATTAGTTTTCGAGCATGAAGGGTCCGATAACCTATACTACGAACCTAGAGCTTGTTAAAAACATGAAACGAAGTATATGAAGAGAAATGTGTGATAAGCAAGAATGCTAAGATGTGATTAGTAAACATTAAGAATGAATACATGTCATAAGAATTTAAATCATACGGGTGGCGTAAGAATAATGGAAAGGAGTTGCCCTCTATCATATTAACATATGTATGAGATTAAGATGTTAATCTTTGGATAAGTTGTAGAACCCAAATCTTGGTTAACGAAATGAGACATGATTAGATTTACTATAGCAATAAATATTATTATCAAAAGGCGCTAAGTAGCCAAGTGTTGTGAAAGTATCTAATTGAGAAGAAGAACCTAGTATGGGAATAAAGAGGTAAAATCAACTCACGACTTAAATGTTGGTGGGAGATGAAGGAGGACATGCGAGGAAAGCATCCACACCTTTTTACACCCGGTAAACCAAATTTTGGGATGAAATTTCTATAAATGGAGGATATTGTGACACCTCATTTTTCACAACACAAATCTTAAGCACTAAACCAAGAATAAATGCGTTACGCCTTGAGAAATGACATTCGAACCCTATGAACAAATGAATGAATGCATGAAATATAGAATAGGATAAACCTAAAAAGGTAGAATTTATAAAAAATAGTTCAAATAAATTTTGAACAAGGAGAGTTTAAAACATTTAAGTTGGAAAGTTCTACAAAAGGCGAAAAAGGCGCATAAAATCGAAACAGGCCAAAGTAAGGCCTAGGAACTCCTCAAATCCAAAAACATAAATAATAATTTTAGTAGACAATGATGCTAAGCCCCAACAAAATCATAACCCGAAGAACTCAATTAAGAGTTCAAAGAATAAAATTCATGGAAGGCCTAAATGAGGCCAAGGTTTTGAGAAGCCTAATAGAGAAATTTAATAAGGATTTTGAACAAAATATTATGGGGGCCAATATAAATGATTATATGAGCCCAATTAATTTATTAATGACGCAATTAATTTAACGACAAGCCCAAATCAAAGTTAGGCCCAAAACTTTAAATTTGACCCAAATAAATTTAATTTGGGCCCAAAGTAAATTTTAACTCCATGAATTAATAAAATAAATATTTTGCGAAGCTTCTAGAAGCTCTGTACCGAAATCTCCTTGGAGAGTGGGATGATGTGATAATTTTTAAGGAAAAAGAAAAAGAAAGAAAGAAAAGGTGAAAAATGTAAAAAGATGGTTTATTGAAAGTATGATTTTGCCACATCATTAAAGCCTCGGAAGTTTTCAATAAATAGTGTAAGGAACATGGAGGACGATGAGAGGTGAGGAGATATGTTGGGACATAATTAGAATTAAAATAAAAGAAAAATGGAGATGTCTTGTCAAGTATCATAAAATTAGGGAACTTATTCCCCATTAAACCAAACAAGGTATTAAGGCTTAAGGAAAATGGATTATTAAATCTAAACATGGTATTAGAAGTCTTGGAGCCCAAGATTTAGTTGGTTTGGAATCAAATTGGAAGAACAAGAATTCAATTGGGAGTTCGATGGAAACTAAATGAGGGGTAAAATGGTCTTTTCATCCCAAACCTTTGCCTATAAATAAGAGGCTTCTCCCAACATGAAAATTCATTTTCTCAAAGCTACTCCCTCTCTAGGATTTCTTTGGTCCCTCCTTGGAGAAAATAAAGAAGAAGAAAAAAGACAAAGAAGAAGGAAGAAAAGAAATGAGGAAGAAGGAGGAATTTGAAACTTGAGTTCTCCATCCTTCAACCAAGAAACCTATCAAGTAAGAACTTCTTAAATCTTATCTTTAAAATTATAAAATCATCTCACACCACTCATCCCTCTTTAAACAAAAAGAAGATAAGAACATGGAAGAACATAGGAGAAAGATCTTGAATCTAAGAAAAAGGAACTTTCTCGATTCAAGATCATGGTGGAGAAATAAATGGAGACCTATGGAAAAGGTAGTAAAAATATATAAGATAACATAAAAAGTTATTTTAAGTTGGAAAAAAATAATTCTTACATGGGTAAGAGGGTAGAAAAGAAGAAGGGAGTAAAGAACATCAAGGAAAGGGCAAAACAGTGAACTTAAAATCCATCTCTGATTTTTCGTGTTAGCCAAACAAGGAATAACTAAAAATATGTTACAAACCAAGTTATTTTAGCATGTTATTAAGTTTTGATCCAAAAATGTATTTTTGAACCCCTATGCTATTTTTGAAGTTTCTGTGACAGTGAGGCAAAAAAAAAAAATCAAATTTTGAACCTTTGTAGAATATTCTAGAAACATCCCATTGAGATTAGCCACCTATCCAAAGAAATTTCTATGGGTCTAGTTTCACTCCCAATTTACAAGACTCATTTTGGGTGGGTAGATTTCGAGATATTCTGATTCTCTCAAACAGACTACTTTTTCGACAGATTCTGTTGTATGAATTTTTAAGCTTCTTTCTGTTCACAACCAGTTCTCGATCTCTTCATGAAAAGTTTGGATAACACAATAATCAAGCTCTCTAAACGTTTAGAGAACTCTCCAGTAAGGTTTGGTATTTGTAAATTATTTTTGAAGTTATGGGGTAGAATCTAGAAATGAAGAGAAATATAGTTTAAAAATGTTTTAAACAAAACTAAGTACCTAAATCTATGTTAGAGATCTTGAGGACCATGAGTGTACAAAGAATGATTAATAAGGATATACTTAAGAAGAAAAATACCCCACTTGCATACCAACACAAACATGCATGTGTCACCTTGGTTCACAAAGTTAAGTTCCTATCCTATCTATGTGTTAGGAACCAGAGTTTCGGAGTGAACCAAAGGGCGTGACTCGAAGAGGAGCACTCATTTTTTAGGTGGGTTTTCTTATACATAGCTTGGTATTATGAATGTGTGAATGGTTAAATTCTTTATTCTTTTATGATATATTATTTGAGCAAATGAATGGTTGTTTTACCTGTAAAAGAAAAATATGTTTTGCGAACTTATGTTTAATAAAACGATCCATAAACCTGTTTTGGAACTAGAACTCAATATCTTTATAAAATAATCCTTGAGAACATAATAGAACATAAGATCTATGATAATATGGTTTACATATGAGACGGGTTGAGTAAAAGTAAGAGATAAGTTAATTGATACGAAAAGAGAAACTAACTTATAAAAGTTATGAAATTTATGAAAGTTTTATAAGATGATTTATGAACATATAAGGAATAGCTTAAATAAAAGTTTGGATAAATGATTAAATGATACAATATGTGTATCGCGTTAGCCTTGATTGATGTCATGCGACGGTTATATCGAACAAATCATTCGTGGGTATGTCATGTTAGTATATATATATATATATATATATATATATATATTGTGGATAAATCACGGATGATTGGGGAATACTCGTGCCCTGTCCACTGAGAAGGACGAGACATTCTCAGCTCTACCACTGAGCATTGTTAAGTGGAACTGGCGAATACTCTTTAGCCCTGTCCACGGAGTAGGAAAGATATTTGGGGGCGCAGTACTGCAACAACTCCTGGTTAGGAGGTAAGTACAACACAAGGCTTTATGAAGAAATATGATTAATAAATGGCTTAATTACGTTACCACTACTAAGTGGCCGTGTGAAATAAAAATACGTACTTATCACTACTAAGTGAATGAACGGAAATGATATTGGAAATTTTCTGTTGAGAGGTGGTTGTTGGAAAATCCTCCACTGAGAGGTGATGATGTTATGGTTATGAAATTCCTCCACTGAGAGGTGATCAATGATAAGATGAAAGATTTTCTGTTAAAAGATAATGAACGAAAAAATTATGAACAAGGCTTTCCCAAGAGAAATAACGAAATAAAGATGAAGAGTAACCGAAGATCAGAAATGGATTAATTCTTGGAAAATCCTCTATTATGATGTGATTTGTAGAAAGATGGAAACTTGAAATCTTTTATGATAAAAGTATGTTTTACGAAAAATTATCCCGTTTTCAAAGTGATGAACTGTTTTGATTCTATTGTGTCATTTATAATGCTATTTGACAGTCATTGGTGAGTACGTGGATTATAGCTCACCCCCACACAGATTGATGTTTTTGGTAAGTTTTGACGTCAGGGTTATGTCCGGTGTGGTCCACTATGGTCTTAGGCTTTTAAGGAAGGTTGTAGAAAAGTTAGGGTTTGAAAACTCCTTTTTATTTCACCTCTTTGGATTGTAATAGATATGATAATTTTGATGAGTCTGTTAAGTCCTCCTGTTTAATTATCGGAATGTCGGTTGGGCCCATGTATGAAATCCTTTATGAAATGTATAAATGAAGCAATAAGAAGCTTCTAATTGATGAATGTTGTTAAGAATGATGGGTTGTGAACCCTTCCTCAAGTTTCGTGCTCGGTACTCGGGGTGGGACTTGACACCCCCTCTCTTAGAGGGAGCGGCCACCACCTTCTAGAAGCCCCTAATTAATTATTGTATTTATTTATTAATTTATAGAAATTTAAATAGATTTTGGGCCATTTGAAAACTTTGGGTCAAAATTAAGTTTTTGGGTCTTTCTTGTTTTGAGCTTGAGAATTAATTCTCATTGGAACTCAATTAAATAATTGGACCTATTTATATTTATATTTTGTGCTTATAAATTTTCTTGGCCCATAATCCCAAACAAAACATAATTTGGGCCTTAATCAAGATTAGGCCTCATTAGGCTTGTTTTAACCTTTTCATTATTTTAGTTGGGTTTAATTATATTTGTTTGACCCATATTCTAAATTGTCACAATATTTTGGCCTTAACTCAAGCTTTCATAAGTGTTTCGTCATTTGTTCCGTCACTTGGCTCATTTTAATTTTTATATTTTGGCCTAGGTTAAAAGTTGTGCCAAAATTCGCTTATTCGCTTTGCGTCGTTTTACTCGTCTTACATTTAATGGTTCTTAGACCTTTGATCATCTCTTGAACCAAAATTTACAAGTTTATTTAAAACTTACTTGAGTTCTCTTCTTAAGCCTTTTTGAATTATCCACTTAACCTTTCAAACAAATCCTATACTTAGTGTATATGTCTTGCACCTTAACTTGATTCTTAAAAAAACATTACTTGTAAGACTTCTTCTGAATTCATAATAGAATTTAATTGAGATTCTTAAAAATTATGGGGTGTTACAATATCTTTCATTCGTGGCTTCCACATTACAAAATTTAAGGCCATAAACTATATTATAGCACTTGGAGCAGTATCTTTCATCTCTACTAACTTGCTAGGAGGTGGATCTCCCGATTTTATTAATGGAGGTAATATGTAGGCAGGGTCTTATGAGGTAATGTTAAAAGACTCGTGAGAAACGGTCAAAATATCAGTTGTACGAACAATATTTAGACTATTTTTGTAAAAATGTAAAGCTAAAAAGATGAATACATCAGGTACAAAGGTAATAACTTTACTTTGTATGAAAATATGGCAATTTCGAATCAAAATCTCGCGAGAAAAAGTCAATTTCTCACGCCTGAAAGTCAAAATCTAGGTTGGTCAAAGCAACAGTTAAATTGTCACGGCAGTCAACGGGTTTAGCGGTGATCAACGACTCACGGCTCGGCTCGGCGTGGCTCCATCGTGTCAAGCCCCGCCCCGACCACCGGGCACGGAACCTAAGGATGAGTACTCAACCCATCGCACTTAACATTAGACACAAAATTGCGAGCATATTTTTTTATTTTTTTTTCCAAACATAAAGACTTCATCTCAGGACCCATCAGAACATCCATAACTTCATAAGAGGCACTCTGCCTT
>JAUTBS010095723.1:0-12949 GCA_032361285.1 Aequorea victoria | reverse complement strand
CTGAACGGAACAGTTAAGTAGAGGCCGATCCTCGGATCGGGCGAGAGGGGTGCCTAACACCTTCCCCTTTCGTACTCTGGCTCCCGAACCAAGATCTCTGGTAATGACGGGCTAGTTTACCTTGAAAAACAACCCCTTTTTTGGTTTCTTAGTTTTTCCCAAAATTAAGTGGCGACTCTGAAAAACTCGCGCGGTCCTCAGACCCACCATAGGATGCTCATTTCGGTGGAAAAACCCATCCTCTGCCATTTCGCGGGGCGATGAGAGGGCGGGGTCCCCACAGATGGCAGTATAGGTAATGCATTGTCGAGAAACTGCCTTGCGTAGTCAGTTGACAGTAAAACTGACCTTGTTAGAGAGAATCTGAGTAGCTCAACGTGATGATCTTCAATGCAAGAGGAATATAGAAGAGTTGCACAAAAGTGAGATTAAGGATTTCAGCATCGGTGACGATGGAGTTCTTAAATTCAGAGATCAAGTTTGCATACCTGCCAGTGGTGAGTTGAGGAATGAGATTCTAGCTGAGGCTCATAGTTCTGGGTATAGTATTCATCCGAGAGCTACTAAGATGTATAGAGATCTTCGAGAATATTTTTGGTGAAATGGTATGAAGTGGGACATAGCAGAGTTCGTAGCGTGGTGTCTCACTTGTCAGCAGGTAAAAATTGAACATCAAAGGCCGGCAGAAAAACTTCAACCTTTACCACTACCCAAGTAAAAGTGGGAAAATATCACGATGGATTTTGTGTCTGGCTTGCCTCGTACATGTAAAGGACAT
Organism: Aequorea victoria; assembly: GCA_032361285.1. NCBI lineage: Eukaryota > Metazoa > Cnidaria > Hydrozoa > Leptothecata > Aequoreidae > Aequorea > Aequorea victoria. The sequence goes on along the minus strand of JAUTBS010095723.1, from coordinate 12,171 downwards.
GACGCTGTCTGAGTGATAGTTGACCGATTTACGAAGTCAGCGCATTTTATTTCCATCAATATGTCATATACCTTAGAGCGTTTAGCACAGTTATATGTGAGAGAAATCATCAGGCTTCATGGTTCACTTGTATCTATTGTTTCGAATTGTGACCCGTATTTCCTGTTTAAGTTTTGGGGTGCATTACAGGCGGCTATGGGCACTCGGTTAGACTTTATTTCGTCTTATCACCCACAGACTGATGGACAGTCGGAGAGAACTATACAAACATTAAAGGATATATTGAGAGCTTGTGCTTTAGAATGGAAGGGTAATTGGGATGATCGGTTACCACTAATAGAGTTCTCTTATAACAATAGCTATCATTTGAGTTTGGGAGTAGCACCGTATGAAGTATTATATGGACGGAAATGTAAATTCCCATTGTATTGGTATGAGGTAGGAGAGAGATAGTTTTTTGAGTCTGATCTGGTGAAGGATGCGACTCAAAAGATTGTCATTATTCAAAATAAACTTTTAGCAGCTCAAAGTTGACAAAAGAGCTATGCTGATCGACGTAGAAGAGACTTAGAGTTTCAAGTTGAAGATTGATTATTTTTGAAGATTTTATCTTGGAAGGGAGTTATTCGTTTTAACAAGAAGGGGAAGTTAAGTCTTCGATATATTGGACCCTTTGACATTCTAGATAGAGTGGGCGAAGTGGCTTACCGTGTGGCTTTGCCGTCTAGTCTCAATGGAGTACACAATATTTTTCATGTATCGATATTGAGAAAATACGTCTATAGCCCGACACATATGGTGGATTATGAGACACTTCGAGTTCGCGAAAACTTGACATATGAGGAGCAACCCATTCGGATTCTTGACAATAAAAAAAAAGATTCTTCGAAACAAACAGATCCGACTCGTTAAAATCTTATGGCGCAATCATAAAGTGGAAGAGGCCACGTGAGAGCACGAAGAGAAAATTCGTGAATTCTATCATCATTTGTTTCCTCAAGGTCAGTGTTATAATTTCGAGGGCAAAATTCTTTTAAGGGGGAGAGAATGTAAAACCTGATAAATTACTAATGAATTATTAAGTTAAAATAATTAATAAAGAAGAACTTAATTAAATAAATTAATAAGAGGTTCTAAAATTTTAATAATTACAAGAATGGAATAATAACAAAGGGAAGAATAAACAAAATATGGAAGTATGAATCTGGTGAAATTAAAATAGGAAGATATCTGGTAAAAGATAAATGATGAGGTGGTAACAGTAAGATAATTCCAAATTTAACAAGGCAATTTTCTCGAAGAAATGGAAGGATAGAATCATAGGAGAGATTTGTAGAATTTGATCACAATCAAGATCCTTGAAAATCAGTCGTCCCTCTATAAATGCGATCTCCTTTCCCCAAGACCTCTCCTTCCTCTCTGCCATTCTTCTCTGCAATATCTCTTTCAGCCATTCCTCAGTTACAGCGCCACTTCTCACCACCGACGTAGTCCACCAGCGTGACAGCGCCACCAATCCCAATGATTCATTCGTCATCGACGTCGCAACCCACCACCGGTGCAATCGTCGTCATCTGTAGCCTTTTTCCTATTTCTATTATTCGTCTCTCTCACTCTCTGTTTCACGTTATACAAACAGATATATATATATATATATATCACCATTGTTATATATCTATTTAATCCTTTGTTAAAGATCGAATCTTGAGGTTGTGTCGACTCAAATCCCTTAAAGTTTGGATTCTTCACCTGTTTGTCGATTCACATGGAAGTTGGGTCGACTCATGATGGTGAGATCTCGATTTCTTCTCAGAACTTTGTTTGTGTCGACTCATGGTCGCTGTGGGACATTATGCCGAGTGTTGCTGCCTTTGGGTCAACACATGACCTTCGTTGTGTTGACTCACAATCGCCTGTAAGACCTTTGCACCAAGAGTTCTCTCTGTTGGGTCGACTCATAGACCCTTTGTGTCAACTCAAAATACGAAAATTTTCTAAAACCTTCATGTATCAATCCTAAATCTAAGGCCCTATTTGGGTATCAATTTAATGAGTATTTAAATCAGTTAATGCTTAACTTAATACCTGAAACAAACTTCAAAACTCGTAAATGGGGAGAGGTTTTATTTGGTAATTAAATCTGATTTAGTTAATATTAGTTATTAATTATGATCTATTACATTGCATAAATCAGGATGACGTGGACCCGTATATTGCCATCGTTGTTGCATGTTGAGCTTTCCTTGAATTTCAGGTAAGTGGTTTGTCATGCTACTTATTTTCAAGAAAAATTTTCCATATTTCCAAATTACTTTGAAGAGAAATGTATTTATGTTTCTAAATTCTTTTAATGGTACTGCTATAGAATTCTCTTGTAAAAATCATTGTATAAATGTTTTATCTTATATGACATACAAGTTTGATACCTATTTACATGGTGCGATTATGTGATGTTATTGGAAAATGATGAAATTTCAAGAAAAAATTCTCTACGGAGGTGACTCTAGCCGCTAGGAAAAATACCCGGTTTGAATCTCATGGTGACTCTAGTTGCTCAATGGTTTAAGGGACAGCTCGGTATTTTTGGTGACCTAAACTGGATCGTCTTAGGAACAAAATCCAGGCGCCAACCTATGGTGATTCTTTGTTCGATGTTGGATCCAACAGGCCGAGGATGCCCTGAGTTTTTATGCGGCACTGATTGATGATGTTATGCCCAGGCTGTTCCTGTGGCTATTGATTGATACTCCCACTCATTTGATGAGCATATCTCTGTACTATTATGATAGTAACATTATTATATCCAAATTATGATATTGACAGTTGTTCTGTCCAGATTTGATATGTTGATGACTCATCTTGATAACGAGATCATGTGAAAAAATATAAATATTTTTTCAGAAAAAAAAAAAAAAGATAGATTGTGCTATCACCCTTTTGTTTATACTGTTTTTCTCATACCATGAGTATGTTGAAAAATAAGTTATTTTAAATTCTCAATTTTTGAACTGTATTTTATTATGCCTGTTTTTCATTCACCAATTTTAAGTTGACGTTGTAATTAAACATTTTACGTAACCAGTGAAGGAGATAGTAAATGGACTTTGTAGTATCATGGGATCCAGTATCTTGACCTCTTAGGACATTCATTACACTTTTTTGCATTGAGACAGTATTGTCTGAATATGAGTTGCCTCGAGACAACATATTTGGTTGTGACATTATGGGCTGTTTGTGTCCCACATTGATTATTATGAATTTTAGTTATTAAATCCCAAGCATTTTGGATCTGTTAGCATATTTTTGGTAGTTTGAATGATTAAGACTTTTGTGGTTCATTGGGCCAAAGCCCGTGATCCATGTCCGGTCACTACTCTCGAGTTGGGGTGTGACACTTGTCATGCTAAAACTAGCATTCTCAAATCATCCTCTAGCATACCTTAATATGGATCTTGTGGTCCATCTACAAGGGCAAAGGCACAGAGGGTCTAGAGGGGGCAATTGCTCCTTCTGAAATTTAAAAAATAAATTATTATTTTTTAAAATATTTATAAATTTATCCCCTTTAATTTATTTTTTTGTCCCCTCTAAATTTTGAAATTGCCCCAATTCCCATTATATAAAAATGTAAATTTCTTTTGCCCTAAACAAAAAATTGGATCCAACTCCCGATTCCCAAATCTACCACTTCTTCTCTACCTCCGATTTGACCACTGCTCCGATCGTCATCGTCGACCACTACCTCCGATTGCGGCATCATTCTTCTCTGCCTTCGATCCTCGTCGTCGACCACTGCCTCCAATCGCGGCATCCTTCTTCTCTGCCTCTGTGGGTGAGGTTTGTCGTCAATCCTTCTTCCCAAATCGCACATCGCGGCACGTCGGCATCCTTCTTCTTCCCAAATCACACATCACGGCATCCTTCTTCAATTCTCCTTCTCAATCGCTTAGTAAGTTTTCTCCTTTCTAAATACTTGAGTTACTTAGAACTTAGAAGCTGGAACCTCCGAAGTCCGAATGACCGAACCTGGGTTGCATAATACTTAGTGTATTTTTTTTTTGGTTACAGAAAACTCTTGTTAAGAGTGAAAAACTTGTGAAACTCATCTCCATTATGGAGATGAAACTGTCAAGAAATTTTAAAGAAAATTTGAACAAACATTTCTGAGATGTTTTATTGTATAGTATTGTTTTTGTTTTTTGTTTTCTGGTTTTCTTTTGTGAAGAACACAAAACTGGTTCGACAAATAAATTTCGAAACTTGTTTTTGGATTTCTTTTAAAACAATTCATTTTTTCAGAAAATATGAAAAATATATAATTTTCGAATTCTAGAAAATCGTTTCTGCTCAAAAATGAATATAATATAAAATGATGGGTTTTTTGTTGTCATAAACAATTTCTAAAGTGCTATGTAAAACTATTTTTTTTTATTTTTTATTATAAAAAAAATAGAAACCAAACAGTGCCTTCATAGAATAACTCTATGTTTTGGTACAGATATTCGTTCATTTAATCAAAGAACACTCAATGATAGAAGATTAAAAAAAATGATAAGGTAGATTTGTTCTCTACGAGATTGAATGGACTGGTGATGTTCATCTTCCATGGAATGCAATGGATATTAAGTCAAATAACTTGTGATATAGTTTGAGGAATGATTTCAACAATATAGATGTAACACCATAAAAGCTTTTGGATATACTAAATCATTTTATTCTAGCACAGAGAATATCAAATGTACTATTGCGGTTGGATCTATGTAGGCTAATTTTACTTCCTTTCAACCCTAAATTCAAAACTACCTTTCAGGTTCAAGTTAGTTTCAGGGATTTGCAATGATTCAAAACTATCATGTATCGTTTTCAAAATATGAAAAGTCGTCGTGATTAATTGTAAATCAAAATTATATATTATTATTTATCAATATATATGAATTTTTTGAGTAATAGTTCAATTTACTTTGTTTCGTTTAATTTTAAATATTTGCTCCCTCTTAACGAAAATTCTAGCTTCGCCCCTATCCATCTATATATAGAATCTCATGGCTAAGACTAGCATTCTCAAATCATCCTCTACCATACCTTAATGTATATATATATATATATATATAGATATAGATATAGATATAGATATATAATTTTCACTCCATCACCTCTAAATACTCAATTCTAATTTATTATTAAAACTTAACAATCTCTCTACGTGGCATCATCAATGGCGTTCTGTTATTATTTTTAAAAAATATAATTAAACATAATTAATTATGGAAATGCTCAATTTGTTTAAGATTTATCTCTAATCAGTTTAAAAATTAGGAGATAAGAGTCCCTCTCTCCTATTTCTATTATGTTTAAAAAATACAATTAATTACAGAAATGTTCAATCTGTTTAAATTTATCTTTTATCTTTTTCTCATTTTTCTAAGTGATAAGATGTTTTTAATAATATAAATAATTAATATATGAAGTCGTGTTTTTTTAAAATAAATCTCGACACAAACAATTTAAAAAAAAAATTCATGACTTTTGTTAAAAGAATAGCATATTAATGACCCAATTATTTTTTTACGTATAATTTGACAAGTTCAAATTATTTTTTATCAATATTATTGCAGTGATATATTATAACTTATTATGTGAAAGTTAATTTTAATTTTGTAGAACTAAAAGTATCACATATGACATTTAAAATAAGGAGCTTCAGCCACAAGTCCAATTTTAGGGATAAAGACTATTAGAAAAGAAACATTCCAATAAGTTTGGTTTCTTAGTTTTTGGACTAGAATGCCCTCATTTTAAAGTTTACATTCGCACGGATAAAAAAGGGGATTTAGAAACTTGCAACGACACCCGTGATCAGCGAAATGAGAAATGAGAAGCGTATCATCATTGTAACGCCCCGAAAATTCGATTCGTTAAGAAACATAAATATAATATTTAGGGTTATTCTAACAACAACCGTCCAACATAATTTAATATTTATCATAGATAATAACGATTGTGTTTTCACATATTGCACAACCTGTTTAATGATTACATTACAGCAGTAAAAGGATTACAGAAATTTAAAATTTTCCAAGCACAGTTGCTACTTGATCAAGTGAGCCATGGCTCCACATATTCCTCTGCGGCCTCTTTGATTGTATCCTCCTCTTCATGTCCTGGCATGAAACGCCATGAGCTGCGAAGTCCAAAAAAAAACTCTCGAACCCAACATTTCTAACGCATAAATATATACAACAGGATATAATAATAATTGATATGCAAATGATGAAACACTGATTCCTGACACGAATTCCTTTACATCGAAAGGATCCAACAAAACTCAACCACCCAAGATTACAACGTCAGATATTTAAGCCGCAAGACAAGATACAGTTTCCCGTTTGCAGGTTATGAGTCACAGCGACCTAAGTGCTCCAACTGGCTCATAAGGCCCCTGGCTAGAACCTATCTGAAAGACCCACCTTGTCACACCATGAGCCGTAGCAGAGTGACATACTCAACTAGCTCATGAATGCCCCAAGATCGGCAGGGTACAGCCAGGTGAAGAGTTTCACTCATTGCACCCTGGAACCACCATCCCTCTGAGTTTCTGACAAGTCTGTGTTAAATTCATCAGTTCGACGTGGTGCACCAAGCAACACTCGGTGATGGGGTACAGCCAGGTGAATAGTTTCACTCATTACACCCCAGGATCATTATCCCAAGGTTGCAACATGGAAGGAAAACCATCCACTCCATCACAATATCAAGCTCAAGTCACAACCATGTGAACTTATCCACAACAACTACAATGTCCAACAAGAATCAACCCTAACCAAGCTAGACACAATGTGAACACCTCACCCAAGACTTAGTCCATGCATAAGAGATGCCATAACATAAGTTGGGATCATATAACATTCATTCCAGCCATAAACATACATTTAAACCAATTAATGAAGTTTATAAAGGAAATAAACGTGACTTAAGGTTAAAGTAACATTCACACATCATTTCTCCGCTCAAAACAAAAATTCCCGAATCTGCCTTTGAGAATTAAAATACTTTTAAAACTACTAAAAATCACTGAAAAATTATGAAGGTTTACAGAGAGATAGATTCATATGTTATCTACATTTTGCATGAAGAAACCAAGAGTTGTTTGTTAACAGAAAGGGGTCCAAAAATTACTACAACCGAATCTGTTGAAATAAGGATCTGTTTGGTAGAATCAACATAACTCGAAATGTATTTACTGAAATCAACTTCTGTAAAAAGGGTGTGAAACTAGACTTATATATATTTCTCTGTATATATGGATCATCATAAAGGGATGTTTGTAGAGTAAGATACAAGGGTTTAAAGTGGGATCTGTTTCTGACCCTCTTTCACAGAAACTTCAAAATTAACAAAGGGGTTCAAAAATACATTTTGGGGTCTAACCAAACCTCACACACACTCAAGACACCCTAAAGAACCTCTATTATAAACAAATTTTTATTTAGAGTTCATTTGGTTCTCACGAAAATTCAAGGATTGGCCTAAAAACTATTCTGTTTTGGTTCTTTCTTCGCAAACATGAACATTCCACAACCATTCCTATTTTAACTCATCAAAAGCATGTTCAAACATAACATAACATCATAATAAATCCAATAAATGGTTATTAATTATTTCATAGATGGTTTGTTCTTCATTATTGGTTCATTTCAAACTTGCCTAGAACATAGGTTTTACTTCTTTTCTTGGTTTCATGAACTATCTTCATCTTCTTTCATTTTTGTCCATTATCTTTTATCTTAGAGAGGATTAGAGGAAATAAAGTGATATTAGGGAGAGTAATGAAGAGTTTTAGAAGATTCTTACATAGTAGTTCTTGATCTTAGAGAATGATTCTAGCTTCCTTGATCTTCTCCTTCTTCTTCTTTCTTTTTCTTCTTCTTCTTCTTCTTCTTCTTCTTCTTCTTCTTCTTCCTTCTTCTTCTGGTTTGGCCGAATGGGAGGGGAGGTAGAGAGAGAGTGGAGAGGTGGGAAATGAAATGGAAGAAAGGCTTGGAAAGGGGTGGGTATTTACAGGCACATGGGGTAGCTTTTAATTCAAGACTTTGCAATTAATTTAATTTATAAATTAGTCAATCAATTTCCTATTTGGATGATCTCATAAGACTTCTAAGTCTTCTAAAAGGGTACAAGGGTACATGACAAAATAGTTGATTGGATGATGTTAGGTTATTTCAAGCATTATGAGAAAATGGGGAAAAAATAAAGCTTTTATTTTCTTTGGGTAGTTTTCTTCCATAATTTAATTATTCTATATATTCTTATCTTTTTGGGATTTATTTATGTGTATAATTATCTCCCACAATTAATTTATTAGGATAGAATAATAATTGGAGACTTAATTTTGGTTGCTTCCCAAATAAGTAACCCATCACATCAATACCTTCTCTTGATTTTTCATTTTTCTAATTTTCTATTTAAGTCACATCATCTCCCTCTCCTATTGGGGCTGTCGGCTAAGGGACTTGTTTGGCAATAATTTATTTTATTATTTTTATTATTTTCATAATTTGATAATTATGTGGGCCCCTTTTTAATCTTAGATTAAAAATTAGGCTTTTAAGGAAATTTCTCAAAACTACTACATGGAATGAACTTTAATTTAATTACTTGGGCTCTAGAATTAAAATTGAGTTCATTGATTTAATTTATGAATCCATGTACTTAAATTTCCATGTTAAACCTTAGTCTAAAATTTTATGTTTGGGTTGTGATCTAGAAGCCCAAACTTTATACTTCTAACTTGTCTCTAAATTCTTTAGGTTCTAAGTTCACAACTTTATTCACTTAATCATTTATAGTGTTGATCATTTAATTAATACTATTAGGGTTTATGAGAATTTAAATTCTAAGTTTAAAACAGTTCGTAAACAAGATATGGTAATTTTACGCCTAGGTTAAGTTTTACGAAATTTCGGGTCTTTACAATCATTGATTCAGCAAATCGTGAGATGAAATAATCGCAAGAGTCTATGGTGCCGAAAAGCACTCGCCAGATCTCTACCAAAAGTTCTCGGTGGTGGACGATTAACTACATATAGCAATGAGGAGGAAAAGTAAGCACTAATGATTTCTTCGATTTCTCAAACCCTAGTTAACAATATTTTCATGAGGCTCTAATCTCGATAATTTCCCCTTTGTATTTTCTCATATTCGCATTTAGCATAGAGTCATAGTAGGGTTTTTCATTTCGTAATAGTAAAATGAGATCAAAGGTTTCATTTATGCATTTGGGGGTATCGATTTACTGTTAGCGATTTTCTATTTGTACAAATGAGATCTCCATTTGTACTGTTGCAGAGGTATTGCAATATTCTCGTGAGGCTCTAATATTGGTAATTTTCCCATTGTAATTTCTCATATTCACATTTAGCATAGATTCATATGCATCGTCATCTTCATCGCACAAGTTTCATGGTAGAATTTTCATTCCATAATGGTAAAATGACAACAGAGGTCTCATTTATTCAGTTGGGGGTGTCGACTTACTTTAGCAACGTCCTATTTTTATAAATGATAGATCTTCATTTGTACTGTTGCAAAGTTATTTTGCATTTGCACATTTAAAAAAATAAATTTGTCATTTGTCCTCAATCATACATTCGTGAGGATATGTACAAATGAGATCTACCATTTGTTGATGAATGCAAACAGATGTTTCATTTGCACAAATGAGGTCTCTCATTTATATTGAGTTGAAGGCATTTAGCAATTGTTCAAATGCGTTCTCTCATTTATAATCTCTCAAATTGATTTTTTTTACAAATGAGATCTCTCATTCTCTTTGTTTTTAAAAATCTATTAAACTTGTCATTTTGCCATTTTCTTATTTGTAACCGAAATGAGACAGATCTCATTTACCCCATGTTGTTTAAATGTCAACTATGAGTTCTCATTTTCTACCTACAATAACAATGATCATTCTCATTTTCAAATTGCATTTTCAAAGTCATAGCTCATATTTATTTTACAAAACAAGGCCCAGTGAGACAATAACACTCTGAGATATATAGATACCATCTTTGCTTGATAAACAAAACCTGATTTTGTACTATAAATGAGATCTCTCATTTATCACTTTGCATATTGTCCTCAGAACTATTCCTATAAAATATCTTCTTTTACATTGTCTTCACTATTTTCTATTGCTGCAGTGATTGTAAGAAGTTTAACTAAGAATAATTATAAAAGGCGATACAGTTTGAGATCAATTGAAAAGTACAACATGGAGAATGATGCACCAACAATGACCACAAAATCGATTGGGAAAAATTTAGCTCCAAGTACCCATCAGCAAAAATTATTAGTGAAAAATAAGACTGCTAGGAAAAATACTGAAGCAACGAAAGAAAAAAATTTGAAGCCCCGAAAAGCTGCTACAAACCATTCAAATCTAACGTGGGGGAAATCATCTGAATGATGTCAAATATTAACTTACGTGATGAGCACGTAAAACTTTTGAGGAAAATGCCCTGCTGGTATCTATTTGATACCTTACGGAAGGGTAAAGTTAGCTATTCAAATTGCAAGAAATATGACGATGTTGTTGTTAAAATAAAAAATACATTTGATCCATCATCGAAATATTTCTTAGTTGGAGGAAAAAAATTGACAATGACAAAGGATGAATTGAAGTTGATTTTTGGAATTACTTACGGCAATGAGACCTTAAACTTATCAGCAGGGAATGGAGGATCCTAAAGTTTAGTGCAGCGAAGGTCAGTGCCACCAAGAAGATTGACTGAGCCAATAATAAAGATCATACTTGATGATGTGATCGGTGGGCATTTCGAAGAAGATGTGGAGGACGCGGTGAGATTGATGTGCATATACATGTGTCTTACACTATTTTTCGCAACGCTGGGGACAACAATTGGCTAAAATTTATTGGGTTATATGAAGGACGTAAGGGCGATGAGAAATTATGATTGGGCAGCTGCGGTACATCAGACGTTAATAAATTCTGTGAAAAATAATTGCCAAAGCCCGCAAGAAATGATTGGATGTGTGATGGCATTGCTGGTAAGTGTAACATTTTGTATAAAAATTATATTTTTCACATAACAAAATGAATATTCTTATACACGTCTATTCGTTGCAGTAGTGGTTCTTCAAGTACACATCTATTGTGCCCCCAAAGACACCAAAGTATTCCCAAGGTTGTTGAAATGGGATCTTCCAAAAATAGAAAAATAAGTGCGAGAGACAATTCTTAGCACGCTATCAAATGAATAGATTGTTAAACATGAACTTCAACCAACTGCCAATGAAAAAAGAAAAATAAGCAAGAAAGAGAAACGGTACGAAGAAAAGATGACAAAAGAAAGAAGTAGCATGAAAAAAGTTGAAGACAATGTTCAGGTAAAATAATTAGAAAAACTGCACATGAAGTGATATGAATAGTTTTCATTTAATATACGAAAAGTTCTCATTTGATATATGAACTACTGTCACACCCCAATTTGGGAGCTGTGATCGGCCATAGATTATGGGCCTTGGCCCACTGAACCAAGAAAGTCTAACATGAAATTAGCTAAATGTATGTTAATTTATTAATCATTTTAATCAATTATATATTAAACATTTAATTATTCCACAAGATTTAAATAAATAACATTCATATCTATAATTTTAGGTCAAATAGCCCGTATCAACCAGACAAAACTGTCTCAACAAACATATCATATTTGTTTAATTTATTTAAAATGCGGAAGCAGAATAAAGTGAGATGCATGTTCCTAGAGGTCGTAAGCTGGATCTCATACGGCACTCGAGTCCACCCTCTATCCTCATCAATGGTTATCTGAAATGTTTGAGTACAACGTCAGCAATGCTGGTGAATGAAGTATGCATAGTAAGATACAGTTTTAAAACATGGAATAAAATATGCTTATAATTGGAACATAATCATGGCAAGGTTATAAGTAGTATAAGTAAACAGGGTACACACCCAACACTCTCTTTTTGTTAAAATGTTTTTATACATAATCCAACACTGGACAACAGAGGTGTCCACAAGAAAAAATCCTCACATAGAGATATATCAACAAAACCATGCATATATAAATATGCCAATGAGACATACAAATGTCAATAATACTGGTGTAACGATATGATCATACAATA
>JAUTBS010095612.1:0-12949 GCA_032361285.1 Aequorea victoria | reverse complement strand
ATTTATACTTTATTTACTTACCATGAGATAAGTAATTAAATAATAACTATAGACTATAGTTTAAAAAATAAACTTAAATTTAAACTTTATGTTTAACTTGTAAATAAAAATTTAAATTAATTCTTATCCTTGTGTTTAATTTTGTGCATCAATTAATACAATTTTTGCTTAACTATTTTTTTTTTTAAAATAATAATAAAATAAGTGCATGGCCCGGGCCTGGGCCCGAGCCCGCCCGAAGCCCACTCGAGGCCCAGGCCCGAAGCTCGAGCCCATAGGGCCTCGAGCCGAGCCTCGGGCCTAGGATTCCCCACACTAGTCCGGCCCGGCGCGCACAGTGTTGGGCTTGGAGGTGGGCTCGGACCGGGCCTGGCCGAAATTACACCCCTAATTTAAGTAAATTTAACAATGGTAGATGGGGGGGAAATTATGTAGCTTCCTACTTTTTATATCGTATATGTACGGAGGATAATCCGTATGGTGTAGTGAATCGAATGGAAACTTCACCGGGCTGCCCCAAGTCCGTTATGGAGGACCTTCAAGAGTAACACACGTGAATTGGCCGGCGGGCTATGGCCGGAAGTCCCCTCCGACGGTCGGGTTAGTACCGCTGAGAGTGGAGAAGAAGGGATAACAGAGAGTTCAGTTCAAGTATTAGAGTTTCTACGAGTTGTTTTTGTACCTGCTCCGTGTCTCCCTCTCTCCTTATATAGGCTATCAGTCTGGATTAGTCAACACATCATCCCGTTGACATCCTTGTGTCAGTTCCTATTTTGGCAATGACGGCGTTTACGCCGAATTTATTAACAGGGCACGCTATTGTCCTGTCAGAGGCGTGCAGTGCATTAATGAGCATTAATGGTGTGCTTCTCGACCGTACGGACCACGACCCCTAGCTCGGTCAGCGCGTGTCGTTCTCTCTAGGACCGAAGACATGAAAGGTCGGCCTCGTATCTTTTGGTTTAGTTAAAGTGCGATGTGTCTTTTGTCGTTGGATAGTGTGCCAAACCACCGGGGGATCGGCTAGATCATCATCTGTCCTTGGGTCAGTTGTGCGATTTGGCCATTGGGCCGGGCCATCACAGGTTCGGCCCATTCCTTGCTGCTTGACCCATTGGGCCTGACCATCGAGATCTCGGCCTCCTTCATTTGCCCCCAGCTCTAGTGCTTTGTGCCAAAGTGCTGGAGCTACGTTTCTTAGCCCAAGGTCTTGAAACCTCGGTACTTGGTTGATGGAGTTCGGCCCTACGTGTCACCGACTGATTGCTTGACAGTTGAGGTTTCAATGCTTTGATCGCGGCATTTGGGATGCGTGCTCAGCCTTAGGTGTCAGTGACTGGTTGGTTGGCACTTGACGTTTCAGAGAAATCATCAATGCTCTGTGGCGACACTTGGGGGTTTGTGCCAGGAATCCACGTGTCGACAGCTGGTTGGACGGTGTCTGGCGTTTCAGGCGTTAGTGGGGCTCAAGGGTCAGGTCATCATTGCCTCCGCAGTCTCAGCCCATACGTGTCCTTTCCTGGTTGGTGGACCGTTGATGTTTTCGAGAAGTCATAATTTTCTGATAATTCGGTCCTTCAACGACGGGCTCGGCTGTGACGTGTAGGATCCTCATTTGGCCAAGGCTCGGCCATAAAATGACCGTTGAAGCACCGTTTCAAAACATCGGAGCTCTCCCATGACGTGTCATCTTCTGATTGGTGAAGGCTCTGGACCTGACGCTCCGAGGGGACGCCTTTTGGCCTCCCAGGGCCCTATAAAAGGCCACCTCTTCTTCTTTTCCACACTTTTCGCAATCTCACTCTCTCTGCATTCTCACTCTCTCTGCACATTCTCTTCGAATCAGGGACCCAAGGGCTTCAATCATCCAGAGCTCTTGCCTCTCTCTCTGTACTACGTCTTTGCCACCACTGTCTGCCTCCGTCGTACCACCGCCAGTCTTTCATCTTCATCATCGTCATCCCCACAATTTACTCGTAAGCCTCTCTTCCCCATCTTTCTATTTCTTTTGTCGAAAAGCTTGGACATGGTTTCTTCCTTAGGACCTCCATTGGCACGTGATTTGTTGAATTTTTTCTCTACTACGTCTAAGGTCTTTCTGTCTTTTCTCACTTTCGATTTCTGTTCAAGTACTGTACTTGGTTTTCCTGTGGTCTTGTATTTCTTGTGATTGTTTCGATTTCTCTGGCCTGGCTAATATTGGACCTTTTCTCTGGCCTTTGTGTGTGTTTTTCACCTGACATCGGTCCTGACACTATAGTTCGGGCAGTTGGTCGTAGCTCGATCTTTTTCTTTGGCCGTGCTCTCTTGTCATTATCATGGGTAAGTTTAGGAGCATATGTTCCTCAACCTCGGCCATGGCCGAGTTCCGAAGAGAATACAGTATCCCTGACGACGTCGGTCTCGAGCTCTATGAAGAGAGTTCGAACAAGGCTCTCTGCTCGTTCGAGTATGTGGCCTTTCTCATAGTCTCAATTGTCGAGGGGGGAGTTTGGTTTCCTCTTAACCCCCTTCTTCGGCGCATGCTGGCTGAGTGTCGACTTTGCCCGTTCCAAGTTTCAATAAACTTCTTTCGAGTCATCATGGAGGTGGTTGAGATCAACCGCCGGCTCGACATTGATCTCGACATCCCCGAGATTTTTGCTTGCTATTCCCTCACCCACACCAAGGACATGAGAACGCATTATCTTCGCCTCCGATCTCGATCGAAAGAACTGGTCACTGACCTCCCAGACTCCAAAAAGAACGCGACCGACTTCCTCCTTGTAAGCAGGAACTTCGAGTATGGCCTGGGCGAGTAGGGGTGGTACGTGCCAAGGTTCGATGGTGTTCTAGGTCAGCTTCGTTCTCTGTCATTTTGGTTTGTGCTCCTTTTGGCCGTAATGAATATCATTTGGGTTGTATTGACGTTCGTTGCTTTTCTCTGTACAGACGCCGAACTCCCAATTCGTAAAAAGAAGATTGCCAGGTCGGTCCTTGTTGATCATGCTCTGACGCTTCGGTACTGAGACGCTCCATTCCTTCTACGGTACAAACCCTCGTACAGCCACACGCTTTCCAAAAGGCTTCGTCCGAACTCTTATTCTTCTTCAAATATGCCGAGGGTTCCCAGGTGGGTCAACCTGATGTCAACGGTGCTCGGCATTCCTATTGTCGGGGCATCGAGCTCCACCAGTCGAACGCCTCCACGCCATCAAAGTTTGGCCCCGAATGTAGCTGCCCCCACGCGCCAAGTGTCACCGCCTGCTCCAGCTTTGGAAGCTCGATCGGCCGACACCGAGGAAGTTGCTCCTTTAACTAGGAGGAAGCGACTAAGGAAGCAGTCGAATGTCGTGGCCGATACCTCGACTTCTCGGCCAAACACGGAACCCTTCGTCGTTTCGGATGATGAAGTGGCCTCCGACGTCTGGGCGCTGCGGCTGGTTTATGATGGCCAACCGGTCACATCCCACATGACAACGACCAACTCGCCCTTTATGTCGTACGCCTTGTCTAAGGCCATACTCCTCCCCAGGGATATGGAAGCCCAGGCAAGCAAGAGTGATGGCCTCCTCTTGGGCTCGGCCATCCATGCCGGTATCCAGGTAACCCTTTTCTATTCCTTCTCGTAGCCCTTCCTTCGGCTTCTGGTCATCGTGCTTTGTTGTTTTTTCTAACATTCTTACTTGGTTTGTGCAGAGTCTGCAGGACCTTCACGTCTTGCTTGGTCAGCTCGACGAACTTAAGACGCACAACACTCATCTCGGTCAACAGCTGGTCGTGACCGAGAGGGTCGATGTGGTGCTGTCCCTCGAGCGAAGAACTGTCGAGGCCCAAGGATTTGAGGACAAGCTGCTGACAACCACTAGAGAGCTCGAAGCCACGCGAGCCAAGGAAGATGAGCTGGTGGAGGCCCTTATGAAGGCTGAGTCGGCTTTGGAGTCCCTCAAGCAGGTCCAGGCCGAGATGGATACCCTCAAGCAGGTTCAGGCGAACATGGAGGCCACCCGGGTCGAGCGGGAAGACGACACCTGGTAGGTCGGCTACGACACCGGGGTGGAGATGGTCGTTGGCCAGGTTAGCTCTGTGAAGACTGAGCTCACGCTGATCTGCCGGAAGGAGGGATCGACGGTTGCACTGGCTCGGCTTAATGTGGAAGAGTCCTCTCCACTCTAGGTCGAGGTTCCATCTGTACCGACTGAGTTGGAAGCCCGCACTATAGAAGAGTCTAGCGACCCTCCGGCCCCTTCAGCGCTTGCCTTGGCCGAAGTTCATCCTGCAGATCCTGAGCCGGTCTTGCCCTCTCTCTTGGCCGTGGATCCACCCCCCGAGGTTGAGCTGGCCCTGGGTCCTCTTGCTGTGGTTCAGATTCCTCCTCCGGTCGGAGATCCTACTATCTACGGCCGTCTCCTTTTTGTAATTTAGGAGCTCGACCATTTGCCTTTGTGAGGCCGTCTCCTTTTTGTATCCTTCGGGCATAACTTTCATATTAATAGAATTGTGTTCTTCCATATGAAGCCGTACTTTGTTGTTCCTATCTTATTTTCTTTCTTGCTTTATTGAATATGTTAATTGTTAACCTCTTTAATACCGAACATGTTTGATGTCGGCAAGCTTGGGCCCGTATGGTAAAATAATTTGGACAAGTGTTAATTTCTCCTCTGCCGAAGACACTTGATGTCGGTTCCTCTTGCAACGTCTTCTAATAGTGATTCGTACAAGTGTTGAAAGTCTTTTATGGTCGTGAGCATAGTATCTCGCTCAGGTTTGCTAGTGTCATTCTCGGATGTCCGGCCCATATGTTGATCACCTTTGTACCCGGAGTGCTTGATGTAGGCCATACAATCCAAAGAGTCAAAACCATTTGAGCTCGTGTCTCGGTCCAAACCATTTGAACATTCGGGCAAGTGTTGGAAACCTCCTCATGGCTGAGGACGTGGTATCTCGGTGACAAATGCATTTTATCCACTTTTGAGCTCCTGGACCAAGTGTTTTAACAATGTCTTCGTGCCGAGACTCCGGTATCTCGGTCAGGATGGTATTGATATACCTCGAGCGACTGTACTGGGTGCTGACCGCCTCATGCTGAGAATGCTTGATGTCGGGCACGTATTCCAAATAGTTGAAGTTTGCAGTCAAGTGAATCGATTGTTGTGAAAATCATTGCTCCCGAGATCCTGGTGTGTCGGTCCAAACTTCTTTCCTAATTTGAACGCCTAGTGTTGAAAACCATTTTACGGCCGGTAACGAATGTGTTTCATTCAATTCGGATGAGTGGGTAGGTGTTGACGATCTCTTTGTGCCATGCCCCCAGTACTTCGGCTAGTGCCATGTAGTCAATTCTGTGCGGCCGAGCTATTCAAGCTGGCTTCTGGACTATTTGAGTCTGGGGCTATTCAAAACCCCTGCATGACCGAGCTATTCGAGTTGGCTTTTGGACTATTCAAGTCTAGGGGTTGTTCAAAACTTCTGCATAACTGACCTATTTGAGCTAGCTTCTGGATTATTCGAGTCTAGGGGTTGTTCAAAACCCTTGCATGACTGAGCTATTCGAGCTAGCTTTTGGACTATTCGAGTCCAGGGGCTGTTCAAAACCCCTATATGATTAAGCTATTCGAGCTGGCTTTTGTGCTATTCGAGCTGGCTTTTGTACTATTCGAGTCTGGGGGTTGTTCAAAACCCCTGCATGACTGAGTTATTCGAGCTGGTTTTTGGATTATTCGAGCCCAGGGGCTGTTCAAAACCCCTGCATGACCGAGCTATTCAAGCTGGCTTTTGTACTATTTGAGTCCGGGGGCTGTTCAAAACCCCTCCATGACCAAGCTATTCGGGCTAATTTTTGGACTATTCGAGTCCAGTGGCTGTTCAAAACCCCAGACCTTGGAGATGTTAATTCAAGGCACTACACAATCAGGATGGTTGTAAGTACTTTCATTAATAACACTTTTCACTGTTACATGGCACGACCGAGGTAATACACGTGTCAATGGAAGAAAAATTGCAAGTTAGTTCTGTTCCAAGGTCTGGGGACTTTATGGCCACTGAGATCCTCGAGCCTGTACGCTCCGGTTCCTGTAATGCCCCGAATTTTGTAGGGTCCCTCCCAATTGGCGCCGAGCTTTCCTTCTGTAGGGACCTTGGTGTTGCCCATGACCTTGCGTAATACTAGGTCACCTGTGGAGAAGTCCCGAGGTCGGACCTTCTTGTTATGCTCCTTTGTCATTTCCTATTGGTAGGCCTGGATTCTGAGGAGGGCTGTTTTCCTCCTTTCTTCGGCCAGATCTAGATATCGGGTAAGTATCTCTTCATTGCTTCTCGGGGAAAAGAGGTCGGTTCTCATGGTTGGGAGGCCGATCTCCAGAGGGATTATTGCTTCAGTCCCGTATGTGTGGAGTCTCGCCCGTCGATCGTCGTGGCGTTGTCCTGTATGCCATCGAGGATTGCTTCAGTCCCGTAAGTCATTTTTCCTTTTCAAGCCTTTTCTTTATGCCATTGAGGATTGTTTTATTTGACGCCTCGGCTTGCCCATTGCACTGTGGGTATGCCGGGGTCGAGTTGTAGAACGCCACTCCTAGCTCGGCTAAGAAAGTTTGGAAGATCCTTCCATCAAACTGGGTTTTGTTGTCAGAGATCAAGGCTCTTGGAATTCCGAACCTTGTGATGATATTTTTCTATACAAATTTCTTCACGTCGGTCTCTCTGATGTTGGCTAGGGGTTCGGCCTCTACCCATTTGGTGAAATAGTCTGTAGCTGTGATAAGGAACTTCCTGTTGTTCACTGCCTTTGGGAGAGGCCCCACGATGTGGAGACCCCACTGGGCGAAGGGCTATGGACTGACAAGAGACGTAAGTCCCCCCGCTGGTTGATGGATCATAGAAGCGAACCTTTGACATTTCTTGCATTTTCAGACGTATTGTTGGGCGTCTTTCTGCATGTATGGCCACCAGTATCCCTGTGTTATAGCCTGATGGGCTAACGACCTTCCTCCAGTGTGACTTTCGTAGATACCTTCGTGAATCTCGAATAGGAGGTCCTCTACTGTGCTTGGATGCACGCAGAGGAGGTAGGGGCCGATGAACGATCGTCTGTACAACTTCTCGTTGGGGGATAGCCAGAACCTAGTTGCCTTTAACAGGACTTTGTGTGCCTCCCTTTTGTCGGAAGGGAGGTGTTCTATTTTGAGGAAGGCAACGATCGGATCCATCCAACTCAGTGCCGGGTTTGCAGGGAGGGCCTCCTCTGAAGTGTGCTCTTCAATGCTGGATTTGGTTATGACTTCCACCGTAATCTGCCTCTTACAACTGGAGACATTTGTCGTGGCTAGGGACGTGAGGGCATCGGCGTGGCTGTTTAGCTCCCGTCCGACCTATTCGATCCTGAAGGCTTTGAACCCTTCGATCTCACTTCTGGCTCTTCCGAGGTACCGCACCATCCTATCGTCTAGGGCCTTGTATATCCCTGTTAGTTGATTGACAACTAACTGGGAGTCATTGTATGCTTCAAGATCAACGATGTGAAGTCTCTTGGCCGCTCGAAGGCCGGCCAGAAGGGCTTTGTACTCGGCCTCATTGTTTGAGGCGTGAAAGTCAAGTTTTAGTGACTGTTCTACGGTCACTGCCTCTAGGGAGGTCAGGATAAGGCCAGCCCCTGCACCCTTGTTGTTTGATGCACCGTTAACTTGGAGTTTCCATACCACTCCCAAAGGTTTCTTTCACGCCGAAGATGGGTTTATCGCCCCAAGCTCGGCAGTCTGGGGCTCAGAGGTCCCGACTGGGGAGCTTTTTCTGCTTCCTTCTTTGGCTGGGGAATTCAGCCCCATAGATGGCATTATTGTCTTGTCCAGCTCGGCAGTCTGGGGTTCGTTGGGTTCAGAGGTCTGAGCTGTTGTGGCATTAGCTTCGGCAGTTAGTGGTTCGGCTGGTGCAACCATTGGTTCGGCAAGTGGGGTAAGCTCTGCAATGAAGTTGGCCAACACCTGGCTCTTGATGGCCATTCTCGGCTCGAAGCTAATATGGTGTTTGCCGAGCTCTACAGCCCATCTGGAGATTTTTTCTGTGAGGTCGGCCTTACCGAGCAATGCCTTGAGAGGGTATGCGGTAAGGACCGTGATGGTGTGAGCTTGAAAGTAGTGCATCAACTTCCTTGATGCCACAACGAGGGCATAGGCCAACTTCTCCAAGGGCAGGTACCTCATTTCGGCATCAGAAAGTGTCTTGCCGACATAATTCACCGGCTCATGTCTTCGGTCTTTCTCCCTTATCAACACCCCGCTCACGGCGTGGTGTGACACTGCCAAGTATAGGTAAAGGACTTCCCCTCCAACTGGAGTAGAAAGAAGTGGGGGTTTTACCAAGTATTTTTTAAGTTCTTCTTGGGAGACGTCAGCTTTCGCTGTCCATTGGAAGTTTGGGTTCTGCTTCAAGGTCTGGAAGAAGGGACGACACTTGTCTGAAGAGTGGCTGATGAACCGGTTCAGTGCCGCGGCCATCCCTATTAATTTCTGGACATCTTTGACCATCCTCGGTCATTGCACAGCCTGGATTGCCTCGATCTAGTCCGAATTTGCCTCAATCCCTCTGTGTGTCATGAGGAAGCCGAAGAACTTACCTGACCCAACACCGAAAACACATTTTGAGGCGTTCAACTTGAGCTTCTGCCATTTTAAGATGTCAAACACTTCTTGGAGGTCGCTGAGGTGATCCTCACTTTCCTTGGACTTGACCACCATATCATCGATGTAGGCCTCCATCGTCCTCCCCAGTATTTCTCCAAACATCCTGGTCACCATCCTTTGATAGGTGGCACCCGCATTATTCAGACTGAATGGCATGACCTTATTGTAGTAGGTTCCTCGCGGCGTGACGAATGCGGTCTTCTCCTAGTCACGGCCGTGCATCGCGATCTGGTGGTACCCTCTGTAAGCGTCGAGGAAGCTCATGCGAGCGTGGTTAGCCGTTGAGCCCACGACCTAGTCAATTTTGGAAATGGGGAAGTTGTCCTTCGGAAAAGCCTTGTTCAAGCTTGTGAAATCTACGTATATCCTCCATTTTCTCGTTTTTTTCTTTACTACGACTGTGTTTGACAGCCAATCTGGATAGTCAACCTCTCGAATGACGTCGGCCTCTAGGAACTTGGTGACCTCTTCGGCAATGGCTTCGACATGTTGAGGGGCCGACCTCTGACTTTTCTACTTTATCGACCAGTAAGATGGAGTTACGTTGACTCGGTGGCAGATAAAGGTCGGGTCTACCCCGGGCATTTCGTACGGTGTCCAGACAAAGACTTCAATGTTGGCCTTCAGGAAGGCAATCATTTCGGCCTTCTCTGGTTCGGCCAAGGTTGACCCCAACAGAAAGAATTTCTCTGGGTTGGAGTCGTCGATGGGGATAGTCAGAAGATCTTCCACAGCTTTGTCTGATGCCTCATTGCCGACATCCTCCAAGACTAATTGATCCAAAACCTCGACCAACTGCACCTGTCCCGTAGTCCACTTTGTTTTGAGGGCAGCCACAAAACACTCATTTGAGGTGACTTGATCGCCGTAGATGACTTCGATCCCGTCCTCTCCCGGGAACTTCATCAGTTGGTGGTAAGTGGACGGCACTGCTTTAAGTTCGTGGAGCCACGATCTGCCCATATGGCATTATACACCGAAGGTACGTCCACCACCAAAAAATCTATCATGACTGTAACTGAGCTGGCTCGGACAGGGATCGTGACCCTCCCCAGGGGCCATACTAACTGTGAGTTGAATCTAACCAACGGAGTGAGCGATGGCGTCAGATCCTTTTCGCCCAAACTGAGCTTCTTGAATAGGTCGTAGTACATAACCTCGGCCGAACTCCCTTGGTCCACCAAGATCCTCTTAATGTTGAACCCTGACAGATTCAAGGTTATTATCAGGGCATCATTGTGAGGATGTTGGACCCGATATGAGTCGGCCTCGGTGAATGACATTTTAGCCGTTGCGTACTCAGCCCTTGGCCGACTGCACCTGCATCATAGCCTGTTGGTGCTGAACTTTATGCATTCGACCCCTTAGGTCATTCTTCTCGCTGTGGTCCATTAGGTCATGAATCACGGCTATCTCGCCCCTCGCTTGCTCGGCAGCAGGAGCATGTCTCTGGTCGGTGGGTGGGGCTCTTCTCTAGTTCGGCCCCTGGTCCCCTTGTTCATTGATGTACTCTTTGAGATGCCCCTATCGTACTGGGTGCTCCAAGTGCCTTTTGAAAGAGTGACAGTCCTCTGTTCATTGGCCCACCTCTTTGTGGTAGGAACACCTCCACCGAACCTTGTCTCTAAGGGCGACTTGGATAGTTGCCTCGGGCATTTTTGGGGCCACGCGAAGTATGGCTTGTCCTTTATCTTAGAAAGGATGCGATAGATCGGCTCCTTAAAAATTGTGTTGACCGCGATCCGTGCGTCCCCTCAGGCCAGCCAAACCTCTCTGGTTGGTTATATCGGTTCGCTCGGCCATACTCCTCTGCTCGGCCGAAGTCCCTCTTCTACCTTTTTGACGGGCTTCCTATTTCTTTGAAGCTGGTTTTCCTAGGGCTTGATGCCCCCTCTACCTTGGCAACCCCAACGTCCTCTTCCTTGCAGATGTACTGCTCCACTTTTTGTATCAGATCCTCGATCTTCTAAGGGGGCTCCATTGTTAGAGTGCCCCTCAGTTTGCTCCCTCGCGGTAGGCCGACCCAGAAGGATGCTACGACCAACTCTTCGCTGCAATGACCTATGTCGTTGTAGGTCTCCCAGTATCGTCTAACGTAGGCCCGGAGCGTTTCTTTCCTTCCCTTCCTCAAGGCAAGGAGCGAGTCGATATTTTTGGGGATCTTTACACATGTGACGAAGCGGGCCTCAAAAGCTAAAGCCAGTTCTCCCCATCCATTGATGGATGCCGCGGGTAGTCTGTCGAACCACTTCAGGCTAGTTTCCCCAAGACTGGA
The DNA here is from genome assembly GCA_032361285.1 of Aequorea victoria. Lineage (NCBI taxonomy): Eukaryota > Metazoa > Cnidaria > Hydrozoa > Leptothecata > Aequoreidae > Aequorea > Aequorea victoria. The sequence continues at coordinate 2,020 of JAUTBS010095612.1, read as the reverse complement.
CGGGAAAACTTTGCACATGAGTGAGTCATTACCGCTCCACAACGTCATAATTTGTTGGTAATGACTTAGGTGTGTGTTGAGATCTGCTTTCCTATCATACAACATGAACTTTGGTAGGGAGAAACCCTTTGGCGGCACCAGAGCTTCTATTCTTTTTGAGAACTGCATGGTGAGATGTTTTTGGGCTACTGGAGGGGAGGTCGGCCCATTGACTCGGCCGAGGGGCCGAGATATCGGCATGCTGGTTTCCCCCTTCTGTCATCCTTTCTTGGCTCGGGGCACCTCGGCGTCGTAGAATAGCGACTCCGCTCAATGTATCCTTCTCTTTGGCTGTGCGTCTCGCCTTTACCGGCCGCCTTTGCCGTCCTCCTCCTTGTAATGATGTGTCCCTTAGGTCAGAGCTATCATGGGAGAAGCGAGTATCGCTCTTTCCCATCCTGGTATTCTCAATGGGAGGGACATAGCTGCTTCCCTCGCTGCTCCATGTATGCCCCTTAGACGCCCGCTCTATGGTCAGGGTGAGGCTTCTCATTGCTGGATGTGGTGGGTCTTTCCTTTGTGACACCGTCCTTCTTTTGCTTGTCATCCCCTCGTCGCAGGGGTTTTTCTCCTGGCTTTTCGCCTTGAGGGCTGCTCTCAACTGAGTGATTTCTTCCCTCATGGCGTTGATGCTGGCCTCGTGGTCTAAATTGCCCTCCAGTCGTCTTGGAGTTTGATACCTGTGCCTTTTCCCATGTTGTTTATCGCTTCTTCTCGTGGTTAGATTGCCAACCATACTGTGCTCTCGCTCTGATCCATTGTCGTCCCCCTCCAGGTTCGCCTTGGAAAGGGATGCCATGGATAGTGGTTAAGCTTTTCCGGTGAGTTTACCACAGACGGCGCCAAATGTACGGGGGTGAATTCGTAGGGTGTAGTGAATCGGATGAAAACTTCATTGGGCTGCCCCAAGTCCATTATGGAGGACCTGCAAGAGTAACACACGTGAACTGGCTGGCGGGCTGTGCCCAAAAGCCCCCTCCGACAGTTGGGTTAGTACCGGTGAGAGTGGAGAAGAAGGGATAACAGAGAGTTCAGTTCAAGTATTTGGGTTTCTACGAGTTGTTTTTATACCTGCTCCGTCTCTCTCTCTCTCTCCTTATATAGGCTATCAATCCGGATTAGTCGACACATCATCCCATTGACATCCTTGTGTCAGTTCCTATTTTGGCAATGACGGCGTGCAGGGCACGCTACTGTACTGTCAGAGGCGTGCAGGGCATTACTGAGTATTAATGGCGTGCTTCTCAGCCCTACGGACCACGACCCCTAGCTCGGTCAGCGCGTGCCGTTCTCTCTAGGGCTGAAGACATGAAAGGTTAGTCCGTCTCTTCTGGTTTAGTTAAAGTGTGATGTGTCTTCTGTTGTTGGATAGCGTGCCGAACCACCGAGGATCGCCCAGATCATCATCTGTCCTTGGGTCAGTTGTGCGATTTGGCCATTGGGCTGGGCCATCATGGGTTCAGCCCATTCCTTGCTGATTGACCCATTGGGCCGGGCCATCGAGATCTCGGCCTCTTTCAGTATATATAGAAATAACTGCAAAATGAACATTTTTTTCTCGACAAACCGGTTCCATGCATTTTCGAAAAAATGATTTGCTAGTTCTAATAAACCTGATATTATTAAAAACAGACACCATGCTACTCAGTAGTCCCATTAACAGCATAAATAAAATGTTATTCTAGATTTAACATTACATTTCTGTGCGGGGGTGAATCCGCAGGAAGTAAGGAGTTGGGTGGAAGCTTCTCCGGGCTGCCCCAAGTCCGTTATGGAGGACCTGTAAGAATGGTAAACGTGAACTAATAATCAAGCTGGGTGGTAACTCTAATTGGCCTGCATATATGGAAGATTTTAATCATTGCCTGTTTAAGGCGGAGTTGGATGATCTTCGTTATTCTGGCTTCCAGTATACTTGGTCTAATAATCAAGCTGGGTCTCACCACATTAAGTCTAAGATTGACCGTGTTTTGGTTAATGA
>JAUTBS010095501.1:0-12950 GCA_032361285.1 Aequorea victoria | reverse complement strand
TTTCTTCATTCCTTTCTTATTTAATTAATTATCAATTAAAATTATTTTAAATTTTAGGAAACTTTTATTAAATAAATTTTATTAGTAATTTAACTTATTATTTTATTTTAATAATTACTTATTTTTATAATAAAATCTTAAAATTTTTACGGAGTTTTACATATACCTAAAAAGAAAAATACCCCACTTTGATACCCACACAAACATGCATGTGTCACCTTTATTTACGAAGTTAATTTCCTATTCTATCTATGCGTTAGAAATCAGAGTTCCGGAGTGAACTGGATAGTGTGGATCAAAGAGGAGCAGTCGTTTTGAGGTGGGTTTTTCTTATCACTAACTTGGTATTATAAATGTTTGAATGTTTAAATTCATTACGCTTTCATGATATATGATTTGAGAAAATGAATGGTTATTTTACTTATGAAAGAAAGCTATGATTGCAAACTCGTGTTTTATAAAATGACTTATGAACATATATTTTGGAACATAATGGAAGTTAGATATTTTATGAAAATAAACGGTGATTTTACTTGCAAGAGAAATGATATTTATGAACCTAAGTTTTTATCAAATAATCTATGAAACTATTTTGAAACTTGAACTCAATGTTTTATAAAAGGATGTTGAACATAGACTAGAACATGAAAATGATAATCATATGAGGTACTTGGACAAATGAAAAAGGCAAGTTAATTAATATACTAAGTTGTGAGAATTATGAAAGTTCTTTTGAAATGATCTATATTTTATGAAATAATCCTTGAGTATATAGTACATGATGAGAACTATGATAATATGAATTATTTATAAGATATTTTGAGAATTTGTGGAAGACGAAATAAGTGATACAAAAATAGAGAATTAACTGGTGAAAGTCATGAATGTTTTACGAAAATATAAGTGAACATGGTGTTGGAAAGCTTAAATAAAAGAATGGATAAATGATTAATGAAGATATTATGTGTATCATGATAGCCTTGATATTTACATGGCGAGTGCCATGTGGTGGGTATATCGCACACCCGATAATGTGTGGATATATACCACGATATAGTAAAGAGAATATATCGCACACCCAATATTACATGGATATATGTCCCAGTATAATGATCTATAATGTGTTATCTCTACCATTAAGCATTCTTAAGTGGCTTGACAAATACTGCTTAGCCCTGTCCAATTAAGAGTAGGCGGGATATTCGGGGACTCAGTACTGCAACAACTTCTGGTTGAAAGGTTAATATAATCCAAGGCTTTATGAGAAAATATGATTAATAAATGGCTAGATATTTTACCACTACTAAGTGGATGTGTGAAATGAAAAGATGCATTTATCACTACTAAGTGAATAAATGAAAATGATATTGGAAATTCTCTATTGAGATGTGGTTGTTGGAAAGTCCTCCACTAAAAGGTGAACGATGATAAAATGAAAGATTTTCTTTTAAAAAGATAATCAACGAAAATATGATGAACAATATTTTTCTAAGAAAAATAAAGAAATGAAGATGAAGGGTAAAGAAAGATCAGAAATGGATTAAATCTTTGAAAACCCTCTTCTATGAGGTAATTTGTGGAAAGTTGACAACTTGAAATCTTTTATGATAAAAATATATTTTGCAAAAAGTTACCTTACTTTCAAAGTGATGAGATGTTTTCTTCCATTGTGTCATTTATAATGCTATTGCTAGTTATTGGTGAGCACGTGGATTATAGCTCACCCCCACATAAATTGATGTATTTTGGCAGGTTTTGACGTCATGACTATGTTCGGTGTGTTCCACTTTCATCTTAGGCTTTTTGGGAAGGTTGTAGGGAAGTTAAGGTCGAAACCCTCTTTTTGTTTCCTCTCTTGGGATTGTAATAAATGAGATTATATTGTTGAGCCTGTGTGTCCTCTTGTGTAAAAAATTTTGGATGATGCATTGTGCTCAGGGATGAAGTTCTAATGAAATGATTCTATGTTAAAAAAAAAAAACATTATAGTGTGGATGTTGTTAAGAAGGGTGGGTTGTGTACCCTTTCTCAGGTTCCATGCCCAATGCTCGGCGCGGTACTTGACAACTTGGTATCAGAGCTTAAGTTGATTCGGTTCTGGAAATGTCTTGATTCTAGAGGTTGCAGTGGACTGGCACATTGCCGATGTTACGAGTCGTAGGTTGTGGGATGATGGAATCGTCGCCAAAAGTATGTGCGTAATCTTTTTGTGAAAATGCGGTAGGTTGTGTGTAACCTATGAAAGTGGACCATGGAATATCATACCCTTGCCTTCGGATGTCTGGTTAACTAGCTTAAAAATTTGATTATAAACGCATTGGCACAGACGTTGGTTCTAATTAGAAGTCTAAGTAAGTTTTTTAGATTGAAGAGATAGGCCCAACTATAGGACTAGAGAGGTAGAACATGGACCTAGAATGATTCTTACATAGTGGATTCGTTGGAATCTTCATGGTAAAGGTGAGTTGGTGAGGGAGTATACGTTTACAGCCCTGTTCGTAGAGAAAATTCTATGGGAATGGTGTTGAATTACACCCTTGATTATTAAGAGAACTTTTTTCCAAAAGTGTTGGTATCATGTGATGGTCTCATGATGAGATGGAAAGTTAGAGCGAAGTAGCTTGCATTGTGCCGGGTAAAAGGTAGAATGAGAAATTTGGAATAGGATTTTAGGATTAAATGAGGAGTTTGTGCTATGAGTCACCACCTTTATTTTGTATTAAAAATGGATATGGAAGGATCCAATTACGAGAAGAGGCAATGATGATCGACTTTGTAAGAAATAAAATCTTATGGGAAAATTTATGAGTAGTAGAACCCTGATGATATCTCATCACGATAATTAACGTAGACTGTGAGATGAAATGCGTACACACGACATAAGACAGATGATAGCATTGATAAAATGATTGTTTAGGGAATACACTAGTTATATCCCTTAATTGATTTGATCATGTTAAAGACAATAACATCAAGTGGTAGCTATAACAAGTAATTATGATACACATTAGGTATGTTATGAGTAATATTAATTTTCGGGCATGAAGGGTCCGAGAAACTATACTATTTACATAGAGCTTGTTAAGAACATAAAATGAAGGATATGAGGAGAAAGGTGTGATAAGCGAGAATGCTAATATGTGATTAGTAAACTTTGAGAATGAATACATGTCATAAGAATTTAAATCTTACGGGTGGCATAAGAATAATGGAAAGAAGTTGCCCTCTATCATATGAACATAAGTATGAGATTAAGATGCTAAAATTTTGGATGGTAGAACCCAAATCTTGATTAAGGAAATAAGACATGATTAGATTTATTATAGCAACTAATATTATTTTCAGAAGGCGACAAGTGTCTAAGTGTGGTGAAGATATCGAATTGAAAGGAGAAATCAAATTATGAATTGAATCCTAAGATGGGAGAAAATAACAACGTAATACCTAAATATTGGAAATAGTAAGAGGGCGTTGAAGTCCAGGCGATGGGAAAAAGATGTGGAGCAACGAGAACGTAATTAACAGATAAGATAGTGAAAATTATAAGAACAAAGTAAGATTTAAATTTTTTTTTTAGCGACTCTCGACGAGTCTAAGTGTTTAAACGACGAATCTTACCATGGCTTGATTTGCCTCATAAAGATGATTCTTAAGATAGATAGGAATGTAACTTGTGGAAATTAGGAACCTAGTTTAATAACTGTAGTTGAATGGCTTTAGTTAGCACCTCTGGATAAACTCTTGAACCGTTGATATGCTTAAGTGCGTTAGGAATTCTCAAGAACAAGTTGGAAATATAAAAGTAGACTAGGAACAATGACATCTTTGGTCAAGAATGGAAGATGATGAGAAGTAAAATAAGAACACGTGAAAAATCCTGGTTGGTGCGGTTGGCACTACGACATAGTGAAGACGTTCAGGCATCATGAGCACTGCTAGATAAAGATTCTGAATTATTTAGTTGGCTTCTATGTTCTAAAGGGGCTCAGTGTTGACCTTTGTGTCTACCTTACAGTGAATTTAGAACCTTACGTTTAATATTATAGTAAACACGAATGCATTAAGTGTAATATAACGAGACCTATGTTTGAGGATTAAGAGTGACAAGTTGTGCACTTATGTTATTCCATCACTTTTTGTGCGGTAAAATTCAGTAGTGATTAGGATATGAATGAACAGTGAGGAGTTGAGCCAGATGGTTGATGGCAATCACGAATATAAGTATGTTTAATGAGAGGTTGCGCTCGGCTTATTAGTGCTTTTGTTAGGAATTATCTTGTTCTGGATTTGTTTATCCAGTTAACGGTGGGTATCGTAACCATTAGTTGATTCTTAAAATAATACGTGTTTCGGTTATGTCTTAGGACATGGACGGTGAAGGAGAATCGTATGCTTTAGTGCATGGGAAAGAGAAACGTCACGAGGAGCATGAAGGGTCGGTAGTGCAACTAGAACCCAACGTACATAATGATCTGACCGTTAGAAGAATGTTTAAGGGAATGACATGCATAATGAGGCGACAAGCTCGAAATCATGAGTAACTTTTGAGAAACTCACTTGGACACAAAGAAATTATGACGGGCAAGACCTCAAAGACCCGAATGATGCCCAAGAAAACAAAAATAATCGAGAGTATCAGATTCTAACCGTATTACTCAAGTCAAGGGAGTATCAAGTGATAAAAATCAACCTGAGCAATGTTGGACTTGTGGAGAGACCGGTCATGTGTCCTAAAGATGTATGACAACTATCGCCAAGCCATCTGTTAAAGTGTCACAAGTGTAGACAACTAGGCCACATCTAAAGAAATTGCCTTCGAGGGAACCAAGTACCGGTAAAAAGAGTTGAGAAAAAGAGGGACATCACTCACACACAAGATAAGGGAACGATTGGTAGTCAAACTGGACTCAAACAATGTTGGACATACGACAAGATCGGACATGTGTCAAAAGAATGTGCGGGGTCAAACGTCAAACCAAACTTTAAGTGTTTTAATTGTAAACAACCAGGATACCTCATGAAAGATTGTCTAAAGGAAAATCCAGCAACGACGTCAGTAGGAGGTATAGTAATGGAAAGGCCTGGAAATGTGGAGCAAGCTACGTGGAAGATGGAGGAGAACATGCGAGAAGAACATCCACATCTCGTTACACTCGGTAAGTTAAATTTCGGGATGAAATTTCTATAAGTGGAGGATATTGTGACGCCTCACTTTTCACAACACAAATCTTAAGAACTAAACCAAGAATAAATGCATTATGCCTTGAGAAATGACATTCGAACCCTATGAACAAAGGGATGAATGCATGAAATATGGTATAGGATAAACCTAGAAAGATAGAATTGATAAAAGAGTTTAAATAAATTTTGAATAAGGAGATTTTAAAACATTCAAGTTAGAAAATTCTGTGAAAGGCGAAAAATGCGCAGAAAATCGAAACCGGCCAAAATAAGGTCCAGGAGCTCGTAAAGCCCAAAACTTTAAATAAAAATTTAGGTAGAGAATGAGACTAAACCCAACCATAAGGCCCGAACAAAATCATGAAACCAAATAACTCAATTGATAGCTCAATGGAAGGAAGTTCATGGAAGGCCTAAATGAGTCCCAAACATTGTGAAGGCCAATAGAGAAATATAATTAAGGTTTTGATCCAAACATTATAGGGGCCCACTATAAATAATTATTGGAGTCCAATTATTCTATTAATGGCCCAATTGATTTAATTACAAGGCCAAACCAAAGTTAGGTCCAAAACTTGAAATTTAACCAAAATAAAGTAAATCTGGCCCCAGAGTGAATTTTAATCTCATGAATTAATAAAATAAATAATAAAACAAATAAAATGAAACTTCTAGAAGGGCTGAACCGAAATTCCTAAGAGGAGGGAAGGGTGATGTGACATTTTATGGAAAAAAAAGAAAATAAAAAAGAAAGGAAAAGATGGAAATGATGGTTGCTTGAAAGAATAAATTTCTTATCTCATCAAAAGCCAAAAGGTCTTCAAGGAATAGTGTAAACACATGAGAGAATAATGATAAAAGAGGAGTTGTGATGTGACATAATTAAAATTAAAATAAAAGAAAATAATCAAGTGCTTGAATTCTAGGGAACTTGTTCCCCATTAAGCCAAACAAGGCCTTATGGCCTACAAGAAATAGATTATTGAATCCAAACAAGGTATTAGAGGTCTTGGAGCCCAAGATTTAGTTGTATTGGAATCAAATTGGAAGAACAAGAATTGAATTGAAAGTTGAATGAAAACTAAATAAGGGGTAAAATGGACCTTTCACTCTAAAGCACTCGCCTATAAATAGGACCCTTTTTCCAACACTTTAAAAAATTTTCTCCATCTCACACTCTCTCTAAATTTTGGTCAAGAGGAGGAGAAGAAATGAAGGAAAAGGAAAGAAGAAGAAAGAATAAGAAGAAGGAAGAAAGAAGAAAAGAAAGAAAAGAAAGAAAATAGGAAAATAGAAAAATAACCTAAAAGCTAAGTTCTAAGTTCTTGGAATATGGAAGATCATCAAGTAAGTGGTCTTCAAAGATCTCTATCTCTTACTTAAGAACATCTTCTTATCTCAAAACCCTCTCTAAGATAAAATAAGCATGAACAAGAATGAAGATGAACCAAGGAAATAAGAAAGGAAAGTGTAGAACTTTGTTCTAGGTAAATTTTTTAATGACCAAGGACAAAGGAGAAATAATGGAAGAAAATATGGGTACCTTATGATGAACATATGGTGTTGATAAGATTTGGTTGGACATGCTTTAGATGTGCTAAAGTAGGAGAAATTGATATTTGTGTGTTATTGTTAGAAAACACCCAAAACAGTGTAGTTTTGAAGCAAATCTAAGGATATTCGTGTGAACCAAACACTCTCCAAATCAAACGCTATTTCTAAAAGAGCCTTATTGGGGTGTCTTGAGTGTGTGTGATTTTTGGTTGGACCAAAAAGTGTATTTTGAAACCCCTATGCCATTTTTGAAGTTTCTATGACAGTGAGGCAAAAAAACATCCAACTTTGAACCCTTGTAGAATATTATATAAAAATCCCATTGAGATGATCCACATATCCAAAGAAAGGTATATGGGTCTAGTTTTCTCCCAATTTACAAAACTCATTTTCCTTGAGTATATTTTGAGATATCTTGATTTTACCAAACAGGCTCCTTTTTTGACAGATTCTATGGTATGAATTTATAAGCCCCATTCTGTTGACAAAAACTCCTCAGTTTCTTCTTGAAAAGTTTCGATAACACAACAATATATCCCTATGTACATTTACAGAATTTTCCAGTGAGGTTTGGTATTTTAAAGTATTTTGGAAGCTCTGGGGCAGAATCTGGAAATGAGAAGAATATAGTTTAAAAAGGCTTTAAACAAACCTAAGTACCTAAACCTAAGTTGGGGACCTTAGGGACCATGAGAGTGCCAAGAATGATTAGAAAATATATTCTTAAGAAGAAAAATACCCCACTTGCATATCAACATAAACATGCATGTGTAACTTTAGTTCACAAAGTTAAGATCGTATGTTATCTACGTGTTAGGAACTAGAGTTCTGGAGTGAACCGGAGGGTGTGGCTCGAGGAGGAGCACTCATTTTTGTGGTGGGTGTTTTTTATCACTAGCTTGATATTATGAATGTTTGAATGGTTAAATTTCATATGTTTTTATGCTTTATGATTTGAGAAAATGAATGGTGCTTTAACTTGTGAAAGAAAGTTATGTTTGCAAACTTGTGTTTTATGAACTATTTTATGAACATATATTTTGGAACATAATGGAAGTTGAATGTTTTATGAAAATAAACGGTGATCTTACTTATGAAAGGAATGATATTTGTGAACCTATATTTTTACCAAATAATTCATGGACTTATTTTGGAACTTGAACTGAATATTTTATGAAAGAATCTTGAACATACACTACAACAAAATGCACTATTGGCGACAATATTTAGAAAATGCATTGCTAAAAGATTACTTTTGGCGACGACAGGTGTCACTACAAGAAAATACAGTTTTAGCGACGATTATTTATGACGAATTAAATAACCGTCGCTAGAAGTGTTCTATTGTCGACGAACTTTTAGCTTTTGTCACTGAAAAGCTCCCAAATTTTCTCAACGAACCAAGTCGTTGGCAAAAGGGTATGCTTTTGCGACGACCAACACAAGTTGTCGGCGAAAGTAATAAAATTTTTGCGAGAAACCAATATTTTTTGGCGCAAGACGAAAATTACTATTGCCGATGATGATTTCCGTCGCCAAAGGTCAGGATAATGAAACTACGTCGTTTTAATTGGAAAACACTCAAATGATTTCATCAACACAATGTCGTGTTGATCATCCTCTCTTGCCCTCACTCTGTAAAACCCTCACCCTTCCAACGTTTCCTTAAACCAGATCGCTGTAACGAGTCTTCGCGTTTATCTTCGACCATCGGCAGCGGCCACGACGACCGTCTTCAACCATCGGTGTGTGCGACGACCATCGGCATGTGACGACGACCATAGGTGTGCGACGGCCACCATCTTCAACCATCAGCGTACAATGACCATCATCACTCTCTCTCTCTAAAAATCTCCTAATTTGGGGTTTCTTAAAATAATTAGGGTTTTTGATTTTTCAATTTGGGCCTTTTTATTAATTTGTGCTTTTTTATATACTTTTATTTGAATGACATTTTATTGATTGTGTTTGCATGGATTTGAATGTGTTTGCATAGATTTGAATGTGGGGCTGTGATTTGAATGTATTATAGAATTATGTTTTCTGTGCTACCCATTCTTTTAATTTGTATTTATACATAATTGCTCAAGGTTTCATTGATTTTCAGAATGGCCACTACTGCGTTTCACCAAGCCGTCGGGACTCTTCAGTCCCATGGATATTTCGTTAACTCTGGCTTTCAGCAGGAGTATGGAAATACTTCACTACAATTGATCTCAAAGGGCTTCAGAGTTGACATTGGGCTCTTGAGAAGAGGAAGCTATTTCTCAAGAGAGACGATTTTTGTTGTTTCTCAAGCCTCAACTTCTCAGACTTCAATGTTCAACCCAGTTTCATCCCCATCAAAGAACACCACCACTGACTCGCGAAAGAAATCAAGTAACTACGGTCTTATTCCTGTTTGATTTCAGTTAGAAAATAATAGAAGTAGCTGTATATGACTATATGTACTGAATCTACCGGTTGTTTTTGGCTGATCAGACAACAATTGTTATGTTTAGTTTCACATAGTTACAAAGGGAATGTTTTTATTCTAATCCTGGCTATAACCGAATTGTGTGAGATGATTTCATTTTCATTCCTCCGGTATATTACCTCTTTACTGGGAAAATGAGGTGGTTCTTTTCTGGATTCTTCTAATAGTTGTTCACATTTTCATTTTCGGATGAAGCTGCTTTGATTCTGATTCGACATGGTGAGTCTTTATGGAATGAAAAGAACTTGTTTACGGGTTGTGTAGATGTGCCATTAACCAAGAAGGGTGTGGAAGAGGCAATTGAAACTGGTAAGAGAATCAGTAACATACCTGTCGACATGATTTATACATCTACCCTGATTCGTGCACAGATAACTGCAATGCTTGCCATGACTCAGCACCGTCGCAATAAGGTAATTCGCAAAAAAATATTGTTGATGTGGAAAGCTCTTTCTTCTTTCTTCATTTCTTAGGATTCTCAGATCTTGTAAAGTTGATTAAATACCTTGGTGAATAAACTAGATGATGCTAAGCATCAAAGGGAAAGTAATTGATAGGATTAACCAGTTTTGGTCCCATTTGTATCCAAAACATGCTATCGATCCATTTGGAACTCACCCTTAAAATTGGTCTATGCATAATGTAGCATTTTTCACTTATTTTAAGATTTCAGGTTTCATTTAGTTAAGAGAATATATTTCTTCATTATATCAGAAAACATGTACCTGTTTTCTAATAATTTTATCTGCATCCAATATATCAACCTACCTACAGGTGCCTATCATTATGCATAACGAGAATGAGCAGGCAAAGTCATGGAGTCGAGTTTTTAGCGACGAAACCAATAAGCAATGCATTTGGGTTATCACAGCTTGGCAACTGAATGAAAGAATGTAATATTATCTCTATTTCTTCTTTTTTGGTTATTCCTCATGCTTCCTGTTCCCCTTTTAAACTTCCCTGCATCTGACATGTAACTTGTTCTTGTCTTTAGGTATGAGGAACTACAAGGTCTTAACAAATAGGAAACGACTGATAGATATGGGAAGGATCAAGTTCATGAGTGGTGCCGTAGTTATGACATTCCTCCACCTAATGGCGAGAGTTTGGAAATGTGTGCTCAGAGAGCTGTTGCTTACTTTAAAGAACATGTAAATATGTTATGTACTTGTGTCTTTTATCGTATTATTTACGTTTCCTCTTATTCACTAGCAATTGATATTTTGAAAATTGAAATATTATTGTTGCAGATTGAACCCCCACTTATATCTGGAAAAAATGTAATGATTGTCGCGCATGGAAACTCACTAAGGTCCATAATCATGTATCTTGACAAATTAACTTCTCAGGAGGTGACACTTTAATCATGGTTGTTATCCTGCTTTGTGCCAATTTCTGGTTTATTTGTGACGTATCAAATTCTTGTCTCGTTTTCATCAGGTTATTAGTTTGGAATTATCAACCGGAATACCTATGCTTTACATACTCAAAGAGGGAAAGTTTATGAGAAGGGGAATCCCTGTTGGACCTACCGAGGCAGGGGTTTATGCTTACACTAAGGTGTGCAACTTTGCCCATGAAGTATTTGAATCTGCTGCCGATCATGAAAATTCTTTACAATTTACTTTCTATTCTTGTGGGCATGGCTTTAAAGATGTTATTTAGTCAATGAAAACTGACCGTAAGGTTGCATTGAATTTCCTGAGTGGCCCATTTGGTGGTTGTGCAATGGAAAAAGAAGAGAGATTCATTTGTAAATCATTTTGAGATTGTTGTGGTTTGGTATCGTAGGATTCCCAGTTGCCTTTTTCCTATGCTAGGTGAGCAAAGATTTTTTTTGGATTTGTCTCGTACTCCCAATGAAACCAAAAATTATAGTCTCGGTTCATCATGCATCAGCTCTGTCCACTACATGTTGATAAGAGAGTGCCTCATCAACCAGGCTAACCCCTTGGTCTCAAGTGGCTTAAATTTATTGGAGAGTGATTTAGCCATAGAAGAAAGAGAATATACTAGTATACTTCCTGCTTTACCTGAAATCATTATTGTGCACTTATCTGAATTAAGTAAGCCATTAAATATCTATTATTTGGATCTTTTGTGAGTCGAGTTCTTCTACTTTTCTTTGTTCAAGGTGAATGAACAATGCAACCGTGTCATGCCTTTTGAGTTCCATGGTTACCCAAAATAAAATACACTTTTACTTCATGCACAAGTTCTCGTTCTCTTAACTGTTGGCAAAACAGGAAGAAAGAAAAAAGAATTATCTACTCACATCCCACGTTTTCTTTCCCGCATCACCCACTTTCCCCAAATTTTCTATTGCCTTAAATTAATAATTCTACACCCACAATGTGAAATTCCTTCTAGTAGATATTTAGAGGTAGATACGCCTCTCTATTATTGGGAGAAGTAATAGAAACGCGTCACCTTATTTTATGAGAAAAATATTATGTACTCTACCACAAATAACTATATTTAAGATAAGTGTTCCTCCTAAACAAGTTTTATCTGCTATTATAGTTGTAACAATCTTAACATACATAATGAGTTGGTGGACTGAACCATGAGTAAACTTCCTCGGCCAAATGGCCTTAGGTACCAACCTCGGGATAGAATAGTAGGTTCAATCTTACAAAGTGAAGGTCAAGGGTATAATCCCCTTGGGGTCTGCACCTTACTTGGAGAAACCAAACTGTTTTTCTGACATACGCTGGCTGGTGTCTGAAAAAACTTGGTCTTTGCGGTTCGACTTTTAGTTCCATCCAATAATAATCTCGATATAAACCAAGACGACAGAAAGAGAGCGAGCGTGATTGCTAGACAGTTTTTTCTCATAAAAAAAATTAGATATTTATTTACTTTTTTCGCTCTCCCAAACTGCAGAGCTTGGCTCTCTACAGGCAGAAGTTAGATGAGATGTTTCAGTGATGGTACCAGCCAGGTATAGATAACTTGCTTATTTTCTTCTGCTTCCAACTTTCCTCTTCACTTTATCTTTCCTACTTTTTGTGATTTTGCAGGATCTTACGTTTGGTTGCATTTCCAATCTACATAGCTATCAAGTGTCGTATTCAACATGGAAGCTGTTGTGCATAAGCTGAAACAGTTAGATAGTTGTTGGTGGTACATAGATCATAATGCCCTTTTGTACGTTTTGTATGTGTCGTCAACTAAGCCTAGTTTCATTCCTTTTAGGGTTAGATGTTTTAGATAAATTGTGAAACTTGATCGGGCGATTGAAAACTGAAATAAGACTATATTAATAGCACGTCCAAATTCATCAAATGTGTCAGGGCTGCAGTTTGTGGTTTGTAGCTCATATGCCAATGTATTGTAGGATTAGTGATGGCAAGATGTTTTCTAGTTACTATATGCAAGGTTTACTTTGCACCATTTATAAAATTTAGTTTCAAATGGACTCCCTGATGGTGATGGAGTGTTTTGAAGGTGTCAAGGAATTTGAATCTACCAATTGCGTTTAAGATTTGAAACTGTACTACATGTTTTCATATGAGTTCACGGCTTCATATGGATTAAGTTGCTCTATGCCGAGTTGAAATTGATCATCACACAGACATGCCGGGACATGCTGGGATCAGCGCCAAATCCTGTTTGATAATTTTTTTTTGTTTTTTGCTTACTGAAGGGGCTCGGTTTTGATTAATATTGGCACGTCACCTAATTAGGGTCGGGCTGACAGATCGGGATGTGATTCAGGACCGACCACCTACATATC
>JAUTBS010095390.1:0-12955 GCA_032361285.1 Aequorea victoria | reverse complement strand
GGTATTGAGATGATAGGTCGTCATAAAAATACTGCACAAGTTGCCATTTAGGCACAGCATGATGGGGACACTTTCTATCAAGTTCCGTAAGTCTTTCCCAAGTTTCATAAAATTGTTCACCATCAGTTTGCGAAAAGCTAGTGATGGCTCATCGAGCCTGATTAGTTTTACCTATGGAAAAATACTTTTTCAAAAATTCCTGCTGCAGTTGAGCCCAAGTTGTAATTGCAATCCCCGTCAAAGAATTGAGCCAATGTTTGGCTTTATCCTTGAGCAAAAAAGAAAAGAGACGCAATCTTAGGGCATCATCTGTGAAGTGTTGAATTTTAACAGTGGAACACACTTCTAGGAATTCATCCTAGTGTCGGTAGAGATCCTCGTTATTAAGTCCATAAAATGAGGGAATCATTTGTATGGTATTGGACTTAATCTCGTAGTGTGCGGCTGCAACATCCGGCAGCCTAATGCAAGTCGGGAATGTGTAAGCAGATGGAGTAAAATACTCTCTCAGTTGTCTACCTTGTAGTTCTTGTGGATCCATGTCTAGGATGTGACTCATATGATCAAATCTAAGATGATGGGAGAGTACTCGATTGGTCGTACAGGTCTGTTCAATTTCTAAGTCTATTGAAATTAATTCTGGATAACAAGACCTACGACCATGCATGCAATAACACAACACCCAATATGGAAAACTACTAACACCCTAATACAAGATATTATGAAGATTACTAAACAATGAGCTCGCAGTGCTCTGTAGGGAATGGGACGTCCCACTTTGCGCTGCAAACTTTTATGCACAACGGTAATCAATATCCTGTTCAAACACTCGAAGAAAAAAAACAAAAACAAAAATTTAGAATGCAAAAAATATAAATCCAACAAAGAATTAAAAAGAAAACTAATCATAAAAGCAAATAGCCGTGCTTATTGTCCCCGGCAACGGTGCCAAAATTTGATCTGCGTCGTTTGTGTGATCAAAAATAGAATTTATAAAGTTCGATTAAACTAGCTACTCTGTAGAATAGTGTATAAGATCGAGTATCGTTCTATATGGATAAAAAGGCTAAGCTATCTATTTTACTAATTAATTCTATGATTAATTCTAAACTAGGAAGTGTAAATTGGAGGAATGTTGATTGAACTAAAGAAAATAATAGAATTGAATTTAAATTAATTTAAAAGATATCTAGGGGACACGAATCCATCCTAGCTTAGCAAACACAGGTTTGGAAGTAGTTTTAGACATATTCGCACGGATCATTCAAGACATCATTATGGCTACAAGTCCTAATAACGTGATTCAAAAGAATGGTGTCGGCATAGATTATCTAGATTAGCACGAGTTGTGTCCATGATCGAGTTATGCCACAACGCGTCTTCTCCAAGCATAATCTATCGCAACACACATTCAATGAGGCACATAAAAACAATGTATAACGCGTCGTTATTCTAATCACAGAAAAGGATAACGAACAAAAGATAAAACAAAGTT
The DNA here is from genome assembly GCA_032361285.1 of Aequorea victoria. NCBI lineage: Eukaryota > Metazoa > Cnidaria > Hydrozoa > Leptothecata > Aequoreidae > Aequorea > Aequorea victoria. Next base: position 11,460 of record JAUTBS010095390.1, on the reverse strand, counting down.
TAAAAACCATCATTGATTGCAAAAATCAAAAACATTCAAAAACGTTATACAAACGAATGATGCGATAGAATAAAAAAAAATCCAAAACTAAAACAAAAATTTACATTACATAAGCTAGGGTTTCATCGAAACCCTAGATGAAGAACATAGCTGCTCATCGATGCGACGAATGATGATGATCCGTAAGAACGAGCCATGTAGATCGTCTTCTTTAATCCCCCTTGAGCCCTAGCCGCTTCTTGATGTTTATTCTATGGTTTACCAACCCTAGACTCTGAAAATAACTTTTTTTTTATACCCCTTTTCCAAATCCTCACGAAGAACTTAAATTAGAAACCCATCTCACCGTAAAACGTCCGGACGAAAATTAAAAGCATCTGGACGGAATTCCTTTTGAGCGCTCGAGCGATGGAATTAAGCCTTCATAGACCGCTCGAGCGGTTGCTGTGTCCAGACAGAATGGGTTGTGTCTGGATGTTTTTGTCCAGTGGCTGATCCTTTGCTATTCCTCTGCGAGCTTTCGGACGATTATGGATTTTGTCCGGATGGAACTTGTCATATTGCACTTTATCTTCTACACTATTTCCCGCTCTTAACTTCATTTTTGTCACATGATCCTTTGTACCCATTGCTACAAGAAAACACACTAACACACATTATACTAACGACTCAAGGGAATAGAATGTACGTTGGACGACTTAAAAGTGTTCTTTTAAGTTCAGATCACCTCATTATAACGCTTCTATTTTAGAGTGGCGTGTAAGAGGGCCACTCATATATAACACTAGTGGGAAGTGTATCCACCCACAACAGGGTTTTGTCCACCATTAGACCTCCATCCTCTTAGAGGCAATGTCTTTAAGGTTATAAAACACCCACACAAGGGCAAGCCTTTAAGGCCAAACAACATCTCCACTAGGGGCAAAGCCTTTAATGGCTATTAGGCACCCACACACAGAGTCCTCCGGGATGGTTACCCACTATAACTTGGCATATACAAGCAAGACATGCAACTCAAGATACACTTTGATCTCATCATTCACATAGAAACATGCTCACATTTGATAAACGAGAAGTAACTTCATTTAAACACCAAAACATACTTTTAGAAAAGAACACCCATGAGATCATCATAAAACATGTTATCCAAAATGTTTAGAAATACCCATGTTCTCTACATTTCATTTTACATAGGCTAGCCACTCTGACCTTTCACTTGGAAGCTTCACAATTAACTTCCTTAAGGGACTGTTTGGGTGCAAAACGTGGTTTTTCCACTTCACCCAAACTCAAAAACACCTACAACTTCTCTCCTCCATCCCCTTATCATCTAACACTCCAAAATTCCTCTTAGGGATCTCTCTAACGAGATTGTTAGGAAAAAAGATTTGGGTTTCTCTCAATAAAGTACCCAACAGTGGGTAGCCATGGAGATCTACCAACGCATGGTCTAGAGCTAGGAAGGACTAAGGAAAGGGGTTTATACTTTGATTAAGGGAGGTATTTCATGGTCTAACATACCTGAGAGCCAAGAACACGATTATTACCTCAAAATCTCAAGAACAACTTCAATGGCAGTTTACGCCTCTACTCTTCTCCTTTTTCTGTAAATGGTGTAGAAATGCCTCTCCGTTCCAGCTCCAGAACTTCTCAAAACACTAAGGAGACACTTCACCCATTCCTTCTCACGATTAGAACACACAACCGGGAAAAACTCTCAGATTTCTTAGGGAAGAAGGTGGGTTTCAGGCTTCTCTAGAGAGAGAAAGAACAGATTCTTTTAGGAGTTTCTCTCACTGTGTCGATACTGATTGGGAGGAAAGAAAAGGGTGGGCAGTCAGTCCCCAAATCCTGACATGCAAATTTCCTCATCATTAAAGAGCCTCCACTTTAATTAATGCTTTATTCTTTTGTCCCACACTCTATTAAATTGGGGATTTAACAATTTATTCTCCCAACTATTCAGATTTATTAATAGGCCTTAAAATGCTCTAGTAATTACCATTCTAATCTTGATTAATCATTAATTATTTTATAAATTTCATTTAAAAATTACGGGATGTTACATTCTCCCCTCCTTAAAATTTTTTTGTCTCGAAGTTTAAACGTACCTGATCAAAGAGATGTGGGTACTTCCATCATATTTCTTTCTCTCTTTCCAAAGTGGCTTCTTCCACTGAATGGCTGCGCCACAAAACTTTCACCAATGAAATAACCTTATTCCTCAAAACTTGCTCCTTCCGGTCTAGCACTTGCACCAGCTCTTCCACATAAGAGAGGTCCAAACTAAGATCAACAGGTTGTATGGATTGAACATGGGAGGGGTCGGACATATACTTCCTTAACACGGACACGTGGAACACATCATGTAGCTTAGATAGATTTGGGGGCAGTGCTAACTTGTAAGCCGTACTCTCAATCTTCTTCATGATCTCAAAAGGTCCAATGTAACGAGGACACAACTTTTCTTTCCCGGTGAACCGCATAACTCCCTTCTGAAGACTCTAAGATTACTTAGATGTTCTAGATTACTACTTAGAATCAACGCAAAGAGGGGGTGAATGGGTTGATGGCAAACTTTTCTTTTCCAAATAAACTCTTTCAATTCTTTTCTAATTATGCAGCGGAAATATAAAGAATGTAAAGAACTGAAATTAAAGGAGTTTAAGGAAAGAGAAAATCAAACACGGATTTTTATAGTGGTTCGGTCAACTCCACCTACGTCCACTCTCCAAGCTCCGTTGGAAATCCAATATCGGATTCTTGCGGATGAATCGAAACCTCTTACAGATTCTTGAGGGTGAATCATAACTGAATTCTTCAATAAGGGTGAAGAGAAACTACCTTCTTCTTTACGGGTGAAGAGAAACCTAATATTCTTCAAGGCGAATCGAAGCCTATTCTTCTTTGGGAGTGGTGAAGCAAAACCAAGATCTCTTTAAGAATGATAGAGATGGTGTGAGGATGATCTCCTTGGTTGAGATGATTTATAATATACCTTACTTAAAAGTCACTCTCTCTCAATAAGATTTACAATCAAAATATAGAGGAGAAGAGAGAAATACAATTCAGAAGAAGTTCTGAATAAAATAGAGCATAAGCTCTTTGGCACAGTAGTTTTTAAGATCTGAAGTGTATCTTTGTGATGATCCTTTTTCTTCTCTCTTAAATGACTTCCATGAAAGCTCTTGATCTTTAAAGATGGTATTTAAACCTTGGAAGAAAGATAGAGCCGTTGGAGTTCAAAAACTAGCTGTTGCGAAGCTTCAGGATGTTGTTACTTCGCGATTTGTGTCGACACAAATAACCCTTGGTGTCGACACAACTGAAGCTGGGCAAGTTTGTGTCGACACATTCTTCTTTAGTGTCGACCCTTCTTTGCATTTTGAAACTCCAGAATTTTGTTGCCCACGGGAAGACATTTTGTGTCGACACATTTTATTTTTGTGTCGACCCTTCCCTTGAAAAGCCTGAGGCCTGAAAAATGATGCTTACTGGAAGCTCTTTTTGTGTCGACACATGTTCAACTTGTGTCGACCCCTTTTTGGCCTAGATCTGAAATAGCTAGTCTTGGTTGTGTCGACCCTTTTAGCCTTTGTGTCGACCCTTTCCAAGCTTTTCAGTCTTCAACTTCAGTACCCACAGGAACATCCTTTGTGTCGACCCTTTCTTCTCTAGTGTCGACACATCTTTCTTGAACTTAGCCATTTTCGTTGGAATATATTTGTCTTGTGTCGACACAATCAATGTTGGTGTCGACCCAAACCTTCTTGTCTTTAAGAGCTGGGTTGAGCTATCTTCAAGGTGTCGACACTTATTCAACATGTGTCGACCCTTTGCTCCTTTGCCAAACTGATCTTCTATTGCAATGCAGCTTGTTCTTGGGCAAGGTATTCTCCAAAAGTCTTCTTCATATTTCTTTACTTTTGTTGGAGACATGGACTATAAATAAAATGATTAATCTTGAAAAAGACTTTCTCATACATAAACAAGTTATTAGGTTAATCAAGAACATTTAGCATATTAAACCCAAAAAGTTAAATCAATTATGTTGTAGAGTTAGGATTATTTTGCATAAACAAATAATGATTTAAACTTTATCTTGGCTAACAAACTCCTAAGAGATAAAATAATATGTTTGTTGAGTCAAAGCCAAATAAGCCAAAACATAAAAAGCTTGATTAAAAAACCTTTTAGGCTAACAATCTCCCAACAGATTATGTTATGATGTCAAGCATATAATGCTTATAGAGACATATAATCAGTAATGATCATTAGATTATTTTTGGCTAACAAACTCCTTAAAGATTTGAATCATTTATTGTATAATGTTGAAAACATAATGCACAAACAATAATGATTTATCAGTTTGTTTTGTCTATCAAACTCTTAAAGAATTAAATCAATATGTTGTTTAGTCAAAACCAAATAAGCAAAAGATTAAAGGCATGATTGAAAGACCTTTAGGCTAACACCTTCCATGGGGATACCTTCAAGAACACATGATCCCCTACCTCAAACTCCAAGTCTCGCCGTCGGTTGTTTGCATAACTTTTTTGTCTGTCTTGGGCTTATTTCAACCTTTTCCGTATCAACTTGACATTGTCTGCGGTGATCTGAACTATCTCGGGTCCCAACAATTTTTTTTCTCCTACCTCATCCCAATACGCCGGGCTTCGACATTTCCTTCCGTACAAAGGTTTATATGGCGCCATTCCAATGGAGGACTAAAAACTATTGTTATAAGCAAACTCTACCAAGGACAAATGATCCTCCCAGCTACCTGGAAGATCCAATACACATGCTTTAAGCATATCTTCCAAATTTTGTATGGTCCTTTCTGATTGCCCATCGGTTTGGGGGTAAAAAGTTGTACTAAATTTCAACATTGTCCCCATAGCTTCTTGTAAGCTTCTCCAAAACGTTGACGTAAACCTGGGGTCTCTATATGACACTACTGTCACTGGCACACCATGCAACCGAACAATCTCATCTATATACAAGCGTGCATACCTATCAATCGAGAATATCATCTTGATAGGTAAGAAATGTGCCGATTTCGTCAGTCTATCAACTATCACCCAAATAGCTTCATTCCCCTTGGAGGATTGCAGTAATCCTGTCACAAAGTCCATGGTAATGTGTTCCATTTCCATTCCAGTATTGGCAAAGGTTGTAACAACCCTTCCAGTCTCTAGTGCTCAATCTTCACCTGTTGACACACCAAGCACTTGGAAATAAACTCTGCCACATCCCACTTCATCACATGCCACCAATAGTTCTCACGCAGATCCTGATACATCTTCGTATTCTCCGGGTGCATGGTATACATAGAACCATGAGCTTCCTCAAGAATCTTCTTTCTCAAAATAGCATCATTAGGAACACACAAGCGTTTCCCTTACATTAGTATCCCATCCTCAAAAACCATAAAGTCTTTGTTTAACTTTCTAATGACTTCATCCTGCCACTTCAAACACTGAGGATCTACCTTCTGAGCTTCTTGAGTCCTATCTATCAACAAAGGTTGGAGCGTAATATGAGCAAGTAGGATTGGTCCCATCTTCACTGATAGCTCCACCCTTGTGGGTAGTAGTTCTCGGAACAGACCAAGTTTTAATCCTTGTAAGTGCGCCACTCTCCCCGACGACTTCCTGCTAAGGGCATCCGCCACCACATTAGCCTTCCCTGGGCGGTAGTTAATCGTGCAATCATAATCTTTAAGCAACTTCATCCACCTCTGTTGCCGAAGGTTCAACTCTTTTTGGGTAAACAGATATTTCAGACTTTGGTGATCCATATAAATTTTCGTTGTTTCCCCGTACAGATAATGTCGCCACAATTTCAAGGCAAACGCAATTACTGCCAACTCCAAATCATGAATTGGATAATTCCGCTCGTGAGTTTTTACTTGTCGTGATGCATAGGTAATCACCTTCCCTTCTTGCATAAGCACACAGCCTAGTCCTTGATGCGACGCATTGGTATAAACTACAAAATTTCATTTCTCCAAAAGAATTATCAAGACAGGTGCAGTTGTCAGCCTTTTCTTCAATTCTTGAGAACTTTCTTCACATAGGTCAGACCACACAAATTTCACATCCTTCTGAGTCAAATGAATCAAAGGTTTTGCTATCAAGGAGTAATTCTTCACAAACCTCTGATAATACCTGGCCAGACCTAAGAAGCTACGTATCTCAGTTACATTGGTTGGCCTTTCCCATTCTACTACTGCCTCAATCTTCTTTGGATCCACCCGAATCTCATCACCTGAAATGATGTATCCTAAAAATACCACACTGTCTATCCAGAATTCACATTTATTGAATTTGGCATAAAACTTGTGTTCTCTCAACACTTGCAATGCAATCTTCAAGTGTTCATCATGTTCCTCTGCACTTTGAGAATATATAAGGATGTCGTCTATGAACACAATCACAAACTGATCCAAGTATTCTCTAAACACTCGGTTCATTAGATTCATGAACGCGGTTGAAGCATTTGTTAATCCAAAAAGCATCACCTTGAACTCGTAATGCCCATAACGGGTTTGAAAAGCAGTCTTCATCACATCTGACTCTCGCACCCTCAACTGATGATTACCTGATCTTAGATCAATCTTTGAGAACACACTAGCTCCTCACAACTGATCAAACAAGCCATCTATTATGGGCATAGGATATTTGTTCTTCACTGTAACTCTATTCAACTGCCGATAGTCAATGCACGTTCTCAAAGTTCCGTCATTCTTCTTCACAAACAACACGGGTGTTCCCCACGGTAAGACACTGGGTCGTATAAAACCCTTATCCTTTAATTCTTGTAATTGCTCCTTCAATTCTCACAATTCTGTGGGACACATCCTATAAGGCGCAATCAATATAGGTGACGTGCCCGGATATAATTCAATCGTGAAATCAATCTCTCGGTCTACAGGTAGACCCGGTAAGTCATCCAGAAACATATCTGGAAAGTCACGGATAACTGGTATCCTTGAGAATTCCTCTTCCTCCGACTCGGTGTTCACCACACGTGCCAAAAATCCTTGGCAACCCTTTTACATTTTAGTTGTCTTAAGAGTTGACACGAGGTAAACGAGCATCTTAACTTTATCTCCCTATAAAAAAAAATCCCCTTCGTCTGGGATCTGAAACACAGCCCTCTTTCCAAAATAGTCCAACGATGCATGATAGGTGGATAGCTAATCCATTTCGAGAATAAAATTAAACTCTAGCATACTCAATGGCATTGCATCCACTTCTATTTCTTGCCCTTCCACAACTAACGGACATTTTCTATAGATGGTCTCAATAATCATTCCTTCACCAAGAGATGTCGCTATGGTGACTGTGGAATTTAGGCGTTCTGGTATAACACCTTCTACCCGTGACATAAAGGTAAGTGCTACAAATGAATGCGTGGACCCCGAATCAATAAGAACATATGCACTACTACCGAAAGCAATAATAGTACCTTTCACCACATTCGGTGTTGTCCGCGCATCCTGCCTTGTGATAGCAGAAAACCTTCCTGGGGCAACCGATCCTCCTGCAACACCTTTTCCTTTATCCTACACTGATGCAACCGGTCCATTTCCTGTGGTCTTCCTGCTGCCCATAGAAGAGGCAGTTGGCCTCTCCTGCTATCCACAATGAATAGATATATATCTCGATTGGTTACAATGATAACCAACAATTTCCCTTTTCCTGCTGGGACAATTCTTGACGAAGTGGTCGGTGGCTCCACACTAATGACATGTAGGGGGATTGCCCCTCTCATTCCTGCCGAAATTCCCACTACTCTGTTTGTTCCCCTTGAACCCTGTACTCTTTGTGTTTGACTGATAACTTTGGCTTCGAAAAACCGGTGGTCGATTCGTGGTATTTTTGGGACTGCTCTTCCATGTCTTATCCGACGATGCTTTCCTAAACTTTCTCTTCTTGTAATCCCCTCTCCTCCTTATTCCCTCTTTCAGATCCTTCTCAGTCATTCTTGCTTTGTTCACCAAGCTCACGTAACTGCTTATCTCCAAGAATGTCAGCCTAGTCCTAATGGTAAACTCCAAACTCCTTTGAAATCTCTTGCACCGCATCTCCTCATCTTGTACTAGGAAAGGTGCATAACATGACAGCTCGGTGAACTTCATCTCATATTCTGTTACACTTAAATTCTTTTGAGTTAGCTCAATAAACTCCTGTTTCTTCTCGTATTTGTAGGATATTGGCTTGTGTTAGCCTAATGGTTATTCAATAAAGTCCCAAATTCAATTTTGACATATAACAACATATTGATTTGATGTTTACTAATATTTGAGTGTGCATAAGTAAGTATTTTTAGAATTTAAAGGAACCTAAAATTAAATATTATTAAAGAACAAATATATCATCGTTGTGAGCCTACATATCAGTTCTCAAGGTGATACAGAACCCGAAGAAGTCCAAAATTTAGTACAAGTGTCAACACCAACATGGTTTGAGTCGACACAAATATGATTCTTCGGGATATTGAAGCAGTTGAGTCGACACCAGTGAAGGCTAAGTCGACACAAGTGATGGACCAAATGTAATCAAGCTCATATAGGTATTTGAGTCGGTACCTGCAAAGGATGAGTCCACACAAAGCTCCTACAGACTTTTGAGTCGACACCCATGACGTATTTGTCGACACTAGAGGCTTCTAGTGAGCTCTAAATTTTTGGATTCTTGAAGTTCAAGGATGAGTCAATACCAAATTGAATTGTGTCGACACAAAACTCTTCCCAGCTTCAGATGTATCGACACCTCCGAACAAAGTATCGACACAACCTAGGTCCAATCTCAATGTGTCGACACCTAGACCATTTGTGTCGACACTGGCGCGAAAAATTTAAATCGCTGAAGCTCTAACGTTCGGATTTTCGAGCATTTAATGCGCCATTAAAGCTTCCAATGGATCTATTCTTTCAACATCTATATAACAATTAAAGTTTGAAGCATCAAACAATTGGAGACATCCAATATCACTATTCTATTGCAAGAAAACCAAAGCAATATCTCTGTTAATCCTTACAGCTCATTTACTGCTCTTTCTCTCCAGTCTCTGCATTTATTCCTCACCTCATTTATTGTAAATCCTCATAAATGTGAGTGAATATTTATTATAGTGAGCTATTTATTGTTGTAATCTTCTCACACAAGGAGAAAAACATACTACAACACTCTATTAAAGAATTTTGGCTGCTTTTTGCCTAAAAGAAGGTGGTTTTGATTCACCCTCTGAAGACCCCAATTGTATTGTGGCTTCAATTCGCCCAGTTAAAGAATCTATTTTAGTGGATTGAAATTTCCAAGGTGCTTGGGGAGTGGACGTAGGTCAAGAGGACCGAACCGCTATAAATCTGGTTGTATCATTCCTTCCCAATACTCTTTACATTCAACACTTATTGTACTGCTGTTGTATATTCACTTTCCGCATATTAAAGAGTTTTCAAAAAAAAAATTAAATTTGCCAAACAACACATTTACCCTGCCCCCCTTTGGGTTGATTTTGAGATAACAATTGGTATCAGAACCTCGTACTTATTTTTAAACTTAACCATTTCTAAAGATCCATGCAAACCAGAATAACATTTTGTCCGAGAGCCAATCATCCCAGAGACCACCATTGTTTAATGGGTCAAATTATACCTATTAGAAGACTAGGATGACCTATTTTATACAATCCCAATATATGGATGCATGAAAGGTCATTGTAAATGGACTTCTTGTACCTAGCACCACCCAAGAGGGTACAACAACGCCAAAAATTGAAAGTATATATACTAACAATGATTGGAAGATGTTGCAAACAAATACCAAAGTCATAAATTTTTTGCACTGTGCACTTGGACCTGATGAGTTCAATAGGATTCATGGGTGTAAAAATACAAAAGAGATTTGGGATAAACTTCAAGTCGCTCATGAAGAAACAAACCAAGTGAGGGACAAGAAGATTGATATGCTTGTTAGAGATTATGAACTCTTTAAAATGCATGATGCTGAAAATATCTCTGACATGTTTACACGTTTTAATCTTATTATCAATAACCTAAAATCTCTTGGTAGAGTTTTTTCCAATGTTGAACTTGTCAGAAAAATCTTGAGATCTCTACCTAAAGACTGGAGACCAAAGGTGACTGTAATAGAGGATGCCAAGGACCTTACAACCCTTGGACTTGATGAGCTTTTGGGTTCCCTTTTAACCTATGAGTTCACATTGAGAGAAGAGGAAGATGTAAAGATGAAAAAAATAGTGGCTTTCAAGTCCACTGAAATTGTTGAGGAAGAAGAAGAAACTGAAAATGGTGATGAAGAAGAACTGGCCATGATCACAAGAAAAGTGGCTAGAATATTAAAAAAAAAAAGGAACAAAGAGGAAGATTCAAGAAATGGAAGGGTCAACCTAGCAAAGACCCTAATTCGAAGGAGAAGAAGGAAGAGGTGGTTTGCTACAATTGTCACAAGCTGGGACATATAAAATCGGAATGTCCTCTACTCAAGAAGGACAAGAATAAATTCCCAAAGAATGTAATGAAGGCCACCTGGGATGATTCGGATGAAAGTGAAGAAGAATAGGACTCAGGTGATAATGAAGTAGCTAACCTTTGCCTTATGGCCCATGAAAATGAGGTAACTTACTCTTCAAATAGTAATGATGACTATGCTTCTAATGAAGAGCTTCAAGAAGCTCTTGAAGATTATTTGAAAGCCATCAAGGAGCTAAAATTAAAAAATATATCTTCTAAAAAAGAAATCACTGTTTTGAAATCAAAAGTAGAAGTTTTGGAAAAAGAAATAAGAAACATGATTCTAAAGTCTCAACCGAAATTCAAGAAAAAAATATTTTGCTAAAACTAAAAGTTGATAACCTAACTAAGATCATAACTAAATTTACTCAAGGTGTGAAAAATTTAGATATGATTCTTCGAACTAGATGTACCTTTAACAAGGAAGGGCTAGGCTTTAACCCACATGAGAACAAAACAGTCCACAAAAACCTGTTTGTCAAAGCTTCACTACCTAAACCAGTAAAATGTTATTTATGTAGAAAAAGTGGGCATATGATTCAATTTTGTGTGCTTCTAAACTCAAAGGCAATAAACCAACCGAAAACGTTTGAGTTAAGAAAGGTGATCATCCACCCAAAGTTGCAAAAATACCACATAGGAGACTTACACACTCTCGGCAGTTTAAGAGGAAAATCTTTCACAGATCACCTCCTAACTTGCATAAGTATGCCGGTTCCTATTTTGGCTATATGCATCCTTTTATGCATAACATGGACTATTACACTACCCCCTATGGACCCAAAATAAGATGGGTACCAAGATACATTACATATGATGACTTTGATGGTAAATACAAGCAATGATAAGTGGTTTCTTGATAGTGGCTGCTCTAGGTATATGACTGGAAATGCAAGTCTCTTCACTTGCTTGAAGCC
>JAUTBS010095389.1:0-20659 GCA_032361285.1 Aequorea victoria | reverse complement strand
TTAGGGTTTGAAATTTCATTTCTAGGGTTTTAATACTTCTTAATTCGTTTAGGGTTCGGTTGCGCCTAGGTTAAACACTTGTCGAAAAAAAATGGGTCTTTACAAGGGGCATTTTTCGGTCACATTTACATAAAAGAAGGGCATGTGAGTTTAATGGTGGAAGGCATCTCTTGACTTTTCCAGACTTGTCAACATAACAAAATGCACGATGTCTGTATATTTGATGATAGAACTGCATAATCAATTGCAAACCAATGAGAACATATGAATTTAACATAATAACAAGAAATGACCTCCTCTACCCCCCAAATAAAGAGAAAACAAGCATTCCCTGAATGGCACAAATAAGTGAAAAATATTCAAGTCCACTTTTGTTTCTTGCTTTCTTCTTCTGCCCCCGTTTGTCTACTTTGAATATCTTTTAGTAGCCGCTATTCATGCTCTAGAGATAATACGGTTAACGAAGAAGCTATAGGGCCCACACGGTTCCTCCTCGCTCAGAACCTATAATAATCTTCCAAGAATTTTGGTTTTTACTTAAGGCATGGAAAGCAAGTCTTTGATACCCATCCGCTCATTTTGAGCCACGGCAAATTGATGCCAGATGAGCAAAGAAGTACATGTTAGACCTGAGGAGGCCAACCAAGCAAACAGACTGCTCTCCTAAAAGGAAAGAATACATAGAAGGAACATTCCATCATGGAACCCTCCAACAAATCTTTCCACACGTACACACATTCAAGCAATCCTGTAAATTAGCCATCGAGGAACACCGACGTCTAAATGTTCTCTGCATATAGCAAGATGGCTTATATCTAGGCAATTCTAGAATGATGAACAACTTGAAACGATCCATCAGCCATATCAGACCTCATCAAGAATTTCACGAGAAAAATCTATACAACAAAAATATGTCACCAACAGAAAAAATACATATCTTCGACAAACAAAAGGAAAGAGAATTTTCAAAAAAAAGGATAAAAAAATATAAGGATTTTTAACAAAATAAAATAATAAAGGGAAGAGAGCAAGAACACATTTTACACACAAAAAAGTAAACGTTTAAAAAAAAGAAACAAATAGATGCGTACCTGTAAAAGGATTAGGGTCCCTTGAAAGGTAATGAATGAACCACATTGAACCTCATCCAAACCCATCAACGTCTTAGCCAAAATCAACAGCATAGGATTCCCCGATTGGACCATCTGCGCTGTCACATCTACAATTTGAATGTCAGGCTTCGCATTCGAGGAAATAAACAAAAATTCTGAAAGTAAACACATACACAATGAATACTTTCGACACTTATAAAATGAAGAATTCCCCAAGTCCCATGATGGACTAAAATGGTCAAGCAGCTTCCGGCTGAATAAGACATCGCCATAATAAAATACTTCTATATTCCCGAGTCTCAAAGCCACAATGATCACTCAGAGTAGCTGCATAGTTGAGGCATGGAGTAGGTAAGATAGGAAAATCATAAAGATGCATACCAAGGATAACTTGGAACTCCTCAATCGTCGGGCATAACTCTTGACAACCGAAACAAAAAACTCAAACCATTAGATCCCACAACTTCGTTGCCGCCAAAACAAAATCATTCTGAAGTTGGACGGCCCATAGCGTAAACAAAGCATTCAAACTAAAATGCTAAAATGCCAAAATAACGATTCATTAGAAATTATTACGGGTTCAAAAAATTTATGTTTTTTTAGATTAATTACACTTAGACCCCCTCCATTTAAAGGTAATTACACTTAGGCCCCCTCTATTTTTTGAAATTATAGTTACACCCCCTGTCAGACGACGGCGTTAATTGTCGTTTATTTAGCTGTTGAAATGACCAAAATGCCCTTCACTATTACACCCATCAGCTTTCCCTCTCTACCCTCTGATTGGATTTTTTCTTTGATTGTAAAACCAGATACTTAGAGAATACATTTTTTTGAAGCCATTTTTCTCTCTCATAATAGAGATTCCATTTTAATTGGGGGTTTTGGTTTGGGAATTTGAGAGAGCTCCCACCCGTTTGTCCATTTTCCTAGCTCCATTAAACATGAAACCCCCAAAATTTAATCCTAGCTCCATTAAAGCATCACCCAAAATCAACAAACAGAGACCAAAAACTTCAATCCACAAAATTGCACAACCAATTTATTCTCCAACATTCTTATTCTCATAGAGGTTGAGCGATTCGAGTGGGAACGAACATAACTCGTTTGGGATTGTCCCATACAAGCTCAGAAACCTCTATTTGCCATGAATGAGCTCAAAAGAAATCCAGGTATTATTTATCTCGGATGAAACCTCTCTTCACCAGAAATCTCAGGCTCGTTTTGTTATTAGCTCTGGTTTTGTTGGTGGTGGTAGCCCCGTTGACCGATCGACGATAACATATTTGGGGGTTGCTCTATTTTTTCTATCCTTCCTTGCATTAGCCCGATCGTGGAATCAACTGGGTGTACTCCTTCACCGTCTGGCCAGCTTCGCTATAGCGATCGGAGCCATTTATGAGTCCGAAGAGCAGAGTGTTCTCCAATTTAGGGGTTCTCTAATTCAGCGATCAGAGCCATTGATGAGCCATTGATTTGGGGGTTTCCAATTTAGGGGTTTTCTAGTTTGGAGGAGACAGATCCAAATTGTGGGTTTTTCAATTTGTAGGAATTGGGGGATTTGCAGAAATTGGAAAAAAATGATTGATTTGGGTTGATTTATGGTGATTGATGGTGGTGGTGATTTATGGTGGTTGATGGAGGTGGTGGATGGTTCAGAGATTTATGGTGGTTGTTAGAGGTCTGTTCTCATTGAATTTTGTTACAAAAATTGGGTTTTGTCTTCGAAGAAGAATGAGAGGTTTTTGAGCTCGTCCATGAAGACTCTAAGAGAGAGAGTGAAAATCAGTTCTGATGTTGTTGTTGATGGATGGTGTAATTTTGAGGAAGGGCAGATTGGATTGTGGCCGGAGTTTGGTGGTGGTTTGGTGGTTTGGTACAACGATGCTCTGGTGGAGGTTCGATTCAATGGTGGAGGTTCGAGGGAGTGAAAATCTTCTTCTTGTTTGCTCTCTCTGATGGAGATTCAATTCAATAGTGGAGGTTCGATGCTCTATTTTTTGTAACAGTTTAGTTCAGAGTTAGAATTGTTAAGATTGCTGGGTTTTTGGGGGTTGATTGGGGGTTGATATATTCGAGATCTTGAATCAGTGGTGAAAAAGAATAAGAAAAATGGGAGCTCAAACTGAGTATGAAGAGACAAGGATAAAATTGGTATTTTTAAAAAAAAATTAATGTTTAGCTGGTTTTTCGTTAGTTGACTAACGGTCAACTAACGGTTGAACTAAACTGTTACAAAAAATCATACAGTAAGGGATGTAACTGTAATTTCAAAGAATAGAGAGGGTCTAAGTATAATTACGTTTAAATAGAGGGGATCTAAGTGTAATTAACCCTTTTTGGGTTAATTTCTTTCAATTGTGTGATTTGATTTGTATAAATTGTCCTGTGAATGTATGATTAATTAGTTTCAAATAGCGAGACAATGATAATCCTCCAAACTATAAATTTTTCACCAAAAGAATAGGATTATTCTTATTTAATGATTTTTATGAAAAATCAACTCATTTTGTCAATAAACATCAAATAAAGAATTTTTAGAAAAAATGCGTTGATCACTCGTTCTAAAAAATAATAGAAAATCCTAAAAAGATTGATAGATCTTCGATCAATTTCGAATTTTTAATCAAAATTATTTTTTATAAGAAATCCATTTTGATCAAAACATATTTTTAAAAATAATTAATAAAATCTATAAAGAAAGAAAGGACCCTATCCTTCTTAAATTTCTAAATTTTCTGACAAAACTCGCTTTTTGTTTTCTTAACCCCCCTCTCCTTTTGTTAAAACTCCCTAGAGAGAATTCTCGGAGTCCTTCTCAAGTCTTACAGTGATTTTTTATAAAAAATGATCAGAAAATAAAATTCTATGTTATCCCCCTTGCGTATAAGTTATCCTCGCTATAGGATATGCTATCCACCAATTGAAACAAGGGTGTCTCCATCTAAGGATAAGCTATTTTCTATTCTAATTTTGTATTATCTAATCTCCATTATTTTTATCTTATCTTAACTGACATTCATACATTTGGGCTCAATCAGACTTAATTATAAAACTAATAATTGATGAGTAGAGACTGGCGTAATTGCCAGGTGAGGTGGGTGTCTAATCCCTTTGTTGACTAAGGAATGACTCTAGAGGGGGGGTGAATAGGGTCTTTAAATTAATTTTTGTTTTAAAAACTTATTTAAAACAATTAATAACTAGCAACCTAAATATGCATGTGAAGATATACTAATAAGATAGGAGATAGAGAGAGTTAGAGATAGACACCGCAGATTTATAGTGGTTCGGCGATCCAAGCCTACGTCCACTCCTCAAGCACCTCTTGAGAATTTCTCTACTATGGTAAAACACTTCCGGGTGTACTCCAAATCTTTTTACACAGATGCACACAGCTGCGTTTCGAAGCTTCCAAGCTTCTAGCACTTGTGATCTTCTCTTTGTGTGTTATACCACACACAAAGATCAGTAACAGGTGACTCACCTTCTACTTTTATAGATTAGTAGTAATGTGATTTGATACTAGAACATCAAACTGAAATGAACTCTCTAACTAGAGTAAATATTACAAATTGCTCTTTGGAAGAAAGACCAAGAAGATGATGAATAGTAATAACTGGGTTTCTTCTGGATCAATGATTAGAAGATCTTCTTCTCATCTTGAATGAGTGATGCAAGATACAAGATCTTTCTTTTCTGCTTCTGATATCTCTTTTGGAAATATTTGAATGATGAAAAAATCCTCTAATCAGAATGATTGATGGCTTTCTCTCTCTAGATGTTTCTTTGAAGATCTTGACTTTTTGTATTGTGGTGTTCTTTTGAATCTCTAGAGATCATTTTCTTTTTATAGACACTAGCTCTCAAATCTTGCATTAATGAATCAGGATCTTGTGGAGTGCTTGCAATGAATGTCTTTCATGCCTTTGCTCTTAGAATTCAAATTCTGAATTTAATGCGCCGTATTTCAGATTTTCTTTTCACTGTAGAAGATATCTTGTAATAACTTTCTTTTGAACTTTAGTGCTCTTTGTCAAATATTTGAATTAATTCCTTGGGATTTTTTAAGGAAACAAATCCCATAAAATCTTCTGAATAAATGTAGGTGTTGAAGATCACATACTGACATTTAATGCTTTGAAATAAAAATAATTTTCTTCCATTAAAATACTATTTTTAGCTTCAAGCATTTTTCTGGGTCGACTCATTGAGGTCTGGGTCGACTCAGGATGGTCTAGGAGGTACTGCTCTGAGGTGGGTCGACTCAAGGAAGGTTTGGGTCGACTCATGATGGTTGTCGTGCAAGGGTCGAGGTCTGGGTTGAGTGATGTCGGCTCAGGCGTATATTTTTAGTGGTTGGGTCGACTCACAGGGCTGTTGGGTTGACTCATGAATGTGTATTTTGGGCGTTGGGCCGACTGCTGGGACGCTGGCATGGTCATGCAGACTTGGGTCGACACAGAGGCAGGTTGAGTTGACTCATTTCCGTGCTTGTCAAAACAACAGAGAGCTGAGATAGCTTGGGTCGACTCAATCCTCAGCCTACAAAAAGTACCGAGAGCTAAAAAGGCTTGGGTCGACTCATGGGATGATGGGGTCGAGTCATGGGGAAAACTGTTATTGTTTTGGCTTGTTGGGTCGACTCAAGGGTGGTAGGGTCGACTCATGAAAAACTTGTTTTGACATTTTTGGGTTAGGGCATGTTTGGACATGGTTTATTTGTTTGGATATTATTTGGGAAGATGTATATGAATTTGTTTAAGTACCTGAAAATACTTAAAACAGTATTAAATACAAAGTTAACCCTTTTAATGGGAGTGAACCAATTACATAGATATCCAACAATATTTTGATGATTAACTTAAAATAAATACGATAGATATTGCAATATTTATGAATATGATTAACTAACATATTAATTTAAGTCATTTAAGCGTTAATTGAAAATTATTTGAGATTTGTTTAATCATTTAAAAATTATGTTTATTATCATTAAAATCCATAAATGATTCGTTTAAAACTTTGGGGCTAACACCCTTTTCACTTTATACCTTACTCCCGAGTCGAGTTCTTTGGTAATGAAAGAGTCGTGTCTTATCTATGATGGGGTTATTTTGAGGATACGATTCTTGGATCTTAAGTTCAATTGGTGACTACTATTTGAAAAGGAACTTGTGATTTTTTATTTTTAGTTATGTGGAAAAATTGGAAAATAGTCAATTAGATTTGATGTGAGCTTTTCAAAATAAGATTAATCCCTTGACTCATGGTTTTCAAAATAAAAAAGCTAATTGATCATTAATCCATGGTTCGAGTGGGTATACATGTGGCTCAAGGGTTTTGGTAGGAGCTAGCCCGCATGAACTGTATTCTTATTTCCCGATATCAATAAAGGAAAAGGAAAATGGGCCCACGAACTTCCATCCAAGAATCTTTTTCGACCTGCTCGTAAGATCCAACATCTAAATTCTCCTTGAGGGGTAATAAAGTGCTTGATGATCTGATTGTTGAATTTACCTTCAAATGCGATAAAGAGCTTGATGATCGTTGTTCTTGACCATCTGACGGTTGAATTCACTTCGAGAGATGAATTAGAGCTTGAGGACTGTCATACTTGATGATCCGATGATTGAATTCAACTTGAAAGGAGAATTAAAGCTTAAGGATCGTCGTTCTTGACGATCCGATAGTTGAATTCACATTGAGAGGTGATGAAGAGCTTGAGATCATCGTTCTTAACGATCTGACGATTTGATTCACCTTGAGAGCTGATGAAGAGCTTGAGGATCGTCGTTCTTTATGATCCGATGGTTGGATTCACCTTGATATGTGATAGAGAGTTTGAGGATCGTCGGTCTTTACAATCCGACGGTTAGATTCTGTTTGAAATATTGGGTTTTCAAGAGGTTTTGAACATGAGTTTTAGCAATCTTTGAGGCTAAATAAAATAGGATTGAATTAATCTTTTTTTATGATTTCAAGTTCTAATATGTTCATCTCCATGTGTAGTTTAATCATGGATTTTGAGTTATTCAAAAACGATAATGGGTGAATGAGAAATTAACTCCAAAATGGGTCATTTGAAAATGGAGGAAAGGGGCTATCTCACATCGAGTGGGAGGAAGGATGGTTGTGTGATTTATATAATCCAGCCTTGGACTAAGGGAAGGGTTCCCTTATGGTTACCCAATTTTTTGGAAGGGGGGGGACCTACTCAAGTGTGAGCTTGGGTTCGGGCTGAACCTAAATCACACACGCGTGCGAACGCCGCTGTCGACTGACCGATCGATCGACCCGAGTCGTGTCGTACCGTGCCGTGCCGAGCCGAGTTTGGGTCCGGGTCGAGGTTCGTGGGTCGCGGTTCGTGGGTATTCTTAAAATATTACGGGAAATTCATTTGATTTTTTCCCAAATTTTTTGCGCCCAAATCCGAAAGTTTGAATTTTAGTTTTTATTTGTTGGAGGCAAAACCGAACCATTGGGTTCATTTCAGTTTTTGTCCGTTGGAGGCAAAACCAAACCGCTGGGTTCAGTTCAAACGAGCCGGTGGAACTAGTTTGGTTCGCATCTATTGGGTTCTATTTAAAGAACTGAGTTCTGCCCATTGAAAACCACCGAATTTCCATCTCCCTCTGTTGCTGCTTCAAGCTTTTTGTTTTCTGCATTTCTGTTCCATCAAGTGAGAGTTCCAAGCACAGATTTGTTCGCAAGGATTAATTGATTGTTGTGCTACATCAATTAATCATCTGATCGTTGTATCTTGTGAGGCATACGGATCAAACCTCGGGGCACCGTAGCGAGACCATTTTTGTCTTAAAAAAATTGTGTAGTACAGAAAACTTGATCAAACAGATTCTTTAATTTATTGTTATGTTCTTAATTTTCGGTTACAGATTGTTCATTATTTTGATAACAGATTCAGCTTGAGAGGTGATAGAGAGCTTGAGGATCGTCGATCTTGACGATTCAACGATTGAATTCACCTTGAGAGTTGATTTAGAAGTAAAGGATCGTGATTTTTGACAATTCGACGATTGAATTCACCTTGAGAGGTGATAGAGAGCTTGAATAGCATTTTAACAAAGGAAATGGATCTTTTAATTGGGACTTTTGAAAAAAGACTTATGATATTGAGAAGTTCAACATCACTCCGAGATTGATGAGATCGCCATTCATGATTGTTCATGAGTTCTACTATCTCGAGTTCATTAAATTGAAGTTTTGAATTTTAAAATTTTTGGCTTGATTTTGGGATTTGACAAGTTTTTACTTTTGAAACATTATAATATTAGAAGTGTACTTGATTGTTTTGGAAATTGAGGTGGTGGAAGTAAACACATTTAGTGAAGCTAATAAAGTTGAATTAAAGTTGGATTTGGGCATAAAGCCCAAGTGAATAATCAGCTCAGGCCCACCTTAATTACCGCAAATAAGAGGTTTGGAGGAGCCTCTTGGCGGATAATTCAAAAGGGGACACAAGTCGTCAGATGTCAGAACAAATATTGTGATGTCAACTCGCCTGCAAACTCTGATAGCATTGAGAAGGCCCTTACATTACAGCTAGGGTCACAACTGGAGCATTAACCACGGTCATGCCAACTATGGTTGAAGAAGGGTGTTCTAAGCTTGCTACTATTCCAGTCATGTTTTGAGATTTCTCACTTCTCCTTCCTAGTGTGCTTAGCTCTGTTGGAGCTTTTAACAAAAAAGAATCCCCTAGAAGACAATATGGAAGAAGAAAGGAGGCCACAGACTAAAGCCTACGATCAGTGAACAAGACAAGAGGTCTTTACTTAGAACCAGGTATGCACTATCCTATCCATTCGCTTACACCATTTCGTTTTAAAACCACTTGGACCACACCCTAATTTTCCTGACTTTGGCCAAAACTCATTTGTGTATTAGACGAACTGCAATATTATAATATAAAAAGAATGCAGTAAAATAAATATCTAAATTCAGAACTAATACTGAATGAAATTTTGTTTCTATTTTAACTACTTACGATTGCACACTTATTACTTAAAATTCACAAATTTTGAAATTCCAATCACATAACATTGAAATGTATTGAGACCTTGGCTAAGGAAAAGTTATGTATTAGATTTGAGCTGCCATTTGGTTGTATAGACAACCTCACTAAGCACCGCTCACGTCGCTTCGTACTCTGATGTGACTGTTGGGCATTGAGTGCCCTTCTGGATGATTGGGCCTTTCCACTAGGATTCATGCTTGGCCATAGGCTTTTATCTGCTCGGCACCACGCGTCCTCACTTGATTGGACTGTTGCTCGGCCTTGAGACGTCCTTTCGCCTCCAGGTGCGTTCGTTCGCCTTCTGAAGTGACCGTTTGGTGTACCTAGGACCTCTATGAAAGGGGTGCCTTAACACCTTCAAATCTTTACCAGTCATTTCTGAAAAAACTCTACAAAAATTCTCTGAGAGATAAAGGAGCTCCTCTGTGCCCTTGTCGTTGTTGCTCTCATTGTCACCGCCGCTTCCGTCGTCGTCCCCTTCTTTTTGTTATTGTAAGTCCCTTCTTCTTCTTCTCCTCGTTTCTGATCTTCTTTCTGTGCCCTTGAGTTTTTCCTTCGTATTCATTTGTTTGGGTTTTTTGAGTTTTCTACGCGTCTTGATTCTCCCATTTTTCTAGATTTCTTTGCCCTTTTGAGTATTCTGGGTTGTTTCCCTTCCTTTGAGTTTTTGGGTCTACTGGGTTTATTTTAGGTTCTCTTGGTTTGCCTGGGTTTTCTGCAAACTTTGTTTCAAGATCTTCATTGTCTCAGCTCGGCCCTATAAGCTTTAGTGGGTCTATGGGGAAGTTTAGGTACCTTTTTGTCGATCCTCAGGCCATAACCTCTTTTATGAGGGAGTACAATATCCCTAGCTTAGTCAGTGTTAAGATTTTTGACCCCAGTGGTCGGAAGGACCTCCATGCCGCCAAGAATGCGGAATTCCTCTTTCCCCTAGTCTCAGTTGTGGAGGGTGGGGTTCGGTTTCCCTCAACTCCCTCATCTGGGACGTCATTTTCACGCTATGGTTATGCCCTTCCCAAATGTCTATCAACTTCTTTCGTATAGTAAATGGAATTGCTAAGCTGAACCGCCAACCTGGAATTTGTTTCGGCCTTCCTGAGGTTTTTAAGTGCTACTCCTTGTCGTCAAACAAGGACGGCTCCACCTTTTACCTCAGGTCCAGGGATAAGGGGCTTGAGTTGATTCAGGACTTGTCGGACTCAAATAAGCACTCTGACGAATGTCTCCTGGTCGGTAGTTCATTCAAGTTTTTAGCTGGGCATACTGACAAAGAGCTTCGGGCATACTGACAAAGATCTCAATGTCCCCTGTCATCCTGGTTTCCTAAGTCGGTAGTTTATCGATTTGTTTTGTACTTCATTTTACTTATATCGATTTTCTAACTATTCCTGTCTTCTTTTATACAGCTACTGGTTTTGTTGGTCGCTTCAGGAAGGTGTCTAATAGACATATCATTGTTGTTGCCTTTCGGATAGGCGAGAGAACAACACCTGCTCTCCTCGGTTATATCGCCTCATGCGGCACACTCTTCAGCATCGCCACCATCCTTCCAACATACTAAGGGAGACATTGGTCGAACGAGCACCTACTGAGCACCAAGACAGAATCAACCCTACCACAGAACCTGCTAAAATGCCAAGGGTTAAGACCAACATTAACCTTTGCACGACTGTTAAGAAGACTGTCGGGGCATCCACCTCTGCTGCAATTGCTTAATCTACTAGGCATGCCTTCGTTACACATCGTCTGCCTTCACCTGCTGCACCGTCCTATGATGAGACCACTTTGACCCCATCAATGGATCAATCCATGGATCTAGCCACCGACCTGGCGAGGTCAAGGCGCAAAAGGAAGGTCCTTGAGGACCAGGTTAAGGGCTAGGTCACCGAAGAGCCTGAGGAGGTCTGGACTCCTATCGTGCGGTTGCACGGTGGGCCCATGCCTGCCTTGGCCCAGAGCAACGTCGATCCCAACGTTTTATTCAAGGTCTCTAAGGTCGTCCTCCTCCCCAAGGATGTGGTCAAACCTGAGGCCTTCGATGAGCTGGACTAATATGCCCGAACAATGCAGTATAAGGTTGGGGTAAGTTCTTTTTCCCCATGTCTCTTTACTTTATTTTATTTTTCCCAGAGTGTTATACTCTAGACTAACGATTCTCGATTTTCTTGTTTAGGGGCTCAAATGCATCCATTCTTTGCTGGACAACAACCATCGGCTCAGGACCACGATGAGGAAGGCCATGCGAGGTCCTGAGGTTAAGAAGGGGGTTCGATTGGATGCTGAGAAGAAGGTGACTGATCTAGAGGCTAAAGTCAAGACCCTGGAGGTCAAATAGGCTCCTCTCACCCTTCGTATCCAGGAATAGGAGGCCCAAGCATTTGCTTTGTCTGTCGAGCTGCTAACCTCGAAGATGCAGCTTGAATAGGTCAGCAAGCAGTTGAAGGTTAGCCAACTTGCCCAAGCTGAGGTTGAAGCCACCCGAAAGGAACGTGAAGGCCAAATGTGCCAGGTCGACTAGGACGAGGTGGTAGATCACTATACGGATGAGGTCCACAAGATCAAGGCTGAGGTACTATATGCCGGTTACAAAATCGTGCTCAATAAGGCCAACGTCCTAGTGGAATCCCCCCTTTTGACTAAAATTCTTCATAAACTTCACACCGGTCAACCCGTCCCCCCGGCAATTGCCGAGCAGAGGCCGATGGAGCTTCCAATAAAGGTCGACCCTCCAGCATCCACTGGGCCTCTTGCTGAGGTGAATCACACTGAGGTAATTGAGGTTAAATTCCCCGGTGTATGCCTTGTTTTTCTTTTAGTTTTTTGTTTTTGACGTTGGTCTGACTTTCTGTGTAAAGGGCGACGTCCTCATGTAAGCCTCTAGCCCCTATTTATGTAATGAGACTTCCATTTTCCATGCGTTCTATATTTTTTTTTTGTTGGAAAGTATAATTGGTCTGTTTTATCAAACGCGTTTTACTTTGGTATTGAATAGAATTCCACAAACACTGGCACACTTTGTAAAGATAATGCATCTAGGTATATACAATTGAACTTCTCCTTCTGAGCCTAGCTTAGCGAATTGTTTTAGTTCGGTTGTCTTTTACACACAAACTTTACTAATTTGGCTGCTAGGGTTGATCTAAACCCGAGAGTTGTTCTAACTCTTTTAAGGCACGAACTGTTCTAGTTCGGCTATTTAAAAGGCACAAGTTGTTCTAGTTTGACTGTTGGGGTTGTTCTAACTCCTCTAAGGCATGAATTATTCTAGTTCGGCTGCTAGGGTTGTTCTAACCCTATGAATTGTTCTAACTCTTGTAAGGCACAAACTATTCTAGTTCGACTATTTAGAAGGCACGAATTATTCTAGTTCGGCTGATGAGGTTGTTCTAACCCTGGGAGTTGTTCTAACTTCTATAAGGCATGAACTATTCTAGTTCAGCTGTCATCAATATGTCTGCAAAATACTGTTGGAAAAATATATTATTATTGCAATATGCCACTTATGGCAAGTTACAGATGACTAGTGATAGAAAAAGCATAGGTTGGCTCTATTCCACAGCCTACGAATGGCTTTCTCGCTGTTGTCCTCTAGATTGTAAGCTCGTATGCTTGCAACGGATTGAACTTTGTAAGGCCCTTCCCAATTAGCGCCAAGATTCCCTTTTGTTGCCACCTTAGTATTGCCCATCAATTTTTGGAGTACAAGGTCCCTAGGGCCGAAGTCCCGAGGCTTGACTTTCTTGTTGTATTCTTTTTCCATTTCTTGTTGATAAGCCTAAATCCTGATAAGGGCAACCTCTCTACATTCATCTACCAAATCCAAATCTCGGGCCCGGATCTCGTCGTTACCCTCTGGAGTGAACAAATTAGTCCTCGTGGTCGGTAGGCCGACCTCTAAAGCGATTATTGTTTCTGTCCCATAGGCCACCGAATAGGGTGTTTCCCTTGCTAATCGACTAGGTGTGGTTCGTTAGGCCTATAGAATGTTGAGGAGCTCATTGATCCATTTCCCCTTTGCTTTGTCCAGCCTCTTCTTTATTCCATCAAATATTGTCTTATTGGAAGCCTCAGCTTGGTCTTTGCACTGCAGGTAGGTTGGAGTGGAGTTGTAGAACTATATTCCTAGCTCGGCCACGAATGCCTGAAAGATCCTTCAATCAAATGGGATCCCATTATTCAAGATGAGTGCTCTTGGAATGCCAAATCTTGTAACAATATTCTTCCAAACAAACTTATTCATGTCGATCTCCCTAATGTTTGCCAATAGCTCAGTCTCAACCCACTTTGTAAAGTAGTCAGTGGCTATTATGATAAACTTTTTGTTATTCATGACCTTAGGTAGGGGTCCCACGATGTTCATACCCCACTGAGTGAAAGGCCAAGAGCTTGTGAGAGGAGAAAGCTCCCCGACTTATTGGTGTATGAGAGATGCAAACTTTAGACACTTCTTATATTTTCTGGCATACTGTTGTGCGTCCTTTTGCATATATGGATACCAGTATCCTTGAGTGATCGCTTTGTGTGCCAAGGACCTGCCCCCGGTATGGCTGCCACAAATTCTCTCATGGATTTCAAATAGCAGGTCTTCTACCATGCTTGGGTGCACATAGAGGAGGTACGGCCTGATAAATGACTAATATAACTTGTCCATCGGTGCAAGCCAGAACCGAGCTGCCTTTTGTCATATCTTATGTGCCTCCCTTTTGTCGGCTGGTAGTTGATCGCCTTTGATAAAAGATATGATAGGGTCCATCCATCTTTGTGATAGCTCGGCAGGGAGGACTTCCACTTGGCTTTGTCCTTGCTCTATGCTGTATTTCGATAGAAATTCCACGGTAATTATTCTTGCATTGCTAGACTCTGAGGTCAAAGCAAGGGATGCTAGAGTGTCGACATGGCTATTTAGCTCTCGACCTACCTTCTTTATGTTGAATGCCTCAAAGGTTTTGACCTATTTGTTAACTTTCTCCAAATGTTTGGCCATCATATCGTCTCAGGCCACATAAATTCCAGTGAGTTTGTTGACCACCAGCTGGGAATCACTGCAGACTAGAAGCTCGGCCACATGTAGTCTTTTTGTAGCTCGTAGGTGTTTGCCCTAAGATTTTATAATGAGTTAATTAATTTTAATGATAACAAACAAAGCCTTAATAAAGATTAAATATTTTTTAGAAAACATATCTTTTATTAATAAATCAAAATGGTTTAATAGATTAAAATGTCT
Source organism: Aequorea victoria (assembly GCA_032361285.1). Taxonomy (NCBI): domain Eukaryota; kingdom Metazoa; phylum Cnidaria; class Hydrozoa; order Leptothecata; family Aequoreidae; genus Aequorea; species Aequorea victoria. Next base: position 6,285 of record JAUTBS010095389.1, on the reverse strand, counting down.
ATAGAAGGTTAACACCCATAATTGGGGTTGAACATATATGTTGATGAGTTGTTATGATATTTCAGGAATCTTTACAGAAGTTACTAAGCAGGACCTAAAGCTCAGAATCAATGAAAATCAGTTTGAAAGCTTTTAGTCTTTTTGGGTCGACACACATGGCATTTGAGTCGACACAATAGAGACATCTCTTTGGTACTTTAGCAATCAGACGAACATGAGTTGACACAAAGAATATATGAGTCCACACAATGCAACATCTCAGTCGACACAAGACAGCCTGAGTCGACACAAGTGTCCCATGAGTCGACATAACTCAAAGCATGTCAAAGATACAAAGGCATCAATCATTTGAGTTGATAGAGAACAAAGGATTCCAAGCCAGAAGCAATTTCACTCGACACACATCTCCACCCGAGTCAACACAACTGAAGCCTAAGACAAAAATAGAAGATGAAACTTTTTGAGTCGACACAACCAGTACATGAGTCGACACACAGTCGAGAAATATAGAACTTGAGTCGACACCTCTTCACATGGGTCGACACAAAGTACGCAGATTCCATGATTTAAGGAACTTGGGTCAACACACCCCAATGTGAGTCGACACAAGTGCATGATCCCAGTGCGCGAATCCCGTAAAGATTTATTTGAATTTTAGCGTGATTTAAGGATAAATTTTGAATTAAAAAGGATCAATTTTACTTATAGAAATGATCCCAAAACATTTCAAATTAGATCACCAAGATTCAAGGAACAAATCAAGGAATAGCAGTTATGTGCTTTTAGGGATCTGTTACAGTTGCATTCAGCATCATTTCAGAATTGATTTTTGAAATGCAACGGCTATATGAAGATTGAAATTCAAAATAAAGATCAGATCAAATCAAATGGAATCAGATCAACAATCAATTAGCTTGATTCAAGGAAAATCAAATTGTTGGGTACAACTGCTATTTTTCTCAAAGGCTATTTAAAGAAGTAGTCATTCAACGAAGAAGACATACACACAGAACTTGAAATATAGTACACAGAATTCAAAATACAAAGAATCCATCACTCTCATTCTTATACTCTCACTCTCAGACTTATGCGAAGATCATCAATGAAGCATCAATCACATTACATCAGTTTGTGAGAAGTTCTACAAAATTTGAAGGAAAGCCATCTTAGCCTGTCTGGTGATACTCTATTATTTTGGCTATTCTTTTCTTGTGAGCTTATTGTATTATATGCTCTTCTAAGAGAGTACATTATGTTTGATGTTCTAACATAAAGAATACTTTAACAACTCTGTAAAGTAGATGTGAGTGGATCCCGAGTCACTAGCTACTGATCTTTATGTGTGGTGTACCACACAAAGGGGAAGATCCCAAGTACTAGAAGCTGCGAGCTTTAGAATGTAGCTAAGATCATCTTCTGTAAAAGATCACAAGTGCTAAAAGCGGTGAAAGTTTATAACACAACTGTGTGGATCTTATAAAAGTTTGGATCACACCCATAAGTGCTTTGTCGATAGTGGAAAAATTCTCAAGAGGTGCTTGAGGAGTGGATGTAGGCTGGGATAGCCAAACCACTATAAACCTTGGTATCACTCTCTAACTGTATCTTCAATCTTTTACTTGTATATGCATCTATAGGTTGCTAGTTTATAATTATTTTAAATAAGCTTTTAAAACTCAAATTTTTTTAAGACCCTATTCATTCCCCTCTAGGGTCTCCCATTAGTTAACAATTGGTATCAGAGTCTCGTCTCTAAATATCTGACCAAACAGTCTAAGAGGATCCGTATGGAAACCTCTATTGGAACCACCCTCTCCGAGGGACAATCCACAAATAGACCTCCCTTATTCAATGGAATAAACTATAATTATTGGAAGGCTAAAATAAAAATATACATACAAGTCGTAGATTACGAGTTATAGAAAATTACAGTATATGGTCCTAAAAGATCGGTCAAAGTTATTGACGAAACAACTATTCTAAAAGATGAACTAGAATAGATTGATAATGACATTAGAGAAATGCAACATAATTCTAGAGCCATGAACCTTCTGTATTGTTCTTTAAATCCAAATAATTTTAATAGAATTTTTATATGTGATAGTGCTAAACAAATTTGGTATAAGTTGAAAGTAACTCATGAATGTACTAATCAAGTAAATGACTCTAAAATAAATATACTTGTACACGAATATGAGTTATTTAAAATGAATAGTACTGAGAATATTTTTAGCATGTTTACACGGTTTACCAATATTATTAACTCTTTAAAATTTCTTGGTAAAGTGTACACTAACGTTGAAAATGTTAGAGAGATTTTTCGATCTCTACCGAAAAGTTGAGATGCAAAAGTCACCACTATTTAAGAAGCAACGAATATCAGTTTGCTTGGGCTCGACGAACTCATAGATTCTTTAATGACTCATGAATTTGTCATGAATGGAAGACTAGATGAAGAGGAGCCAAAACCAAGAAGAGGAATGACATTAAAATGCTCTCAACCAGAATCATCTGACCAAAAGGATTCTGAAGATGAAGAAGATGACATAGCTCTTCTCAGTAGAAAGTTCAATAGATTTCTTCATAAGTCAAGAAAGTTTAAAAGAAGATCTTTCAAGAAGGACTTCAACAAAAATGATTCAACAAAGAAAGATTCCTGGTCTGCCTCGAATGCAAGAAATTGGGACACTTCAAAGCTGATTGTCCACTACTAAAGAAAGATAAATCGAAGAGATATAGTAAAAGAGTAATGAAGGCTACTTGAGATGATTCAGACGAAAGTTAAGAGAAATCAACATCAAGTGATGAAGAGACTGCAAATCTTTGTCTTATGGCAAACGAAGAATACGACAGTGACAATAAGGTAATACTAGACTCTTTTCATTATAATGATCTCTACGATACTTTCAATGAGTTGCATGACAAATTTGAAAATATGGACATGAAAATTATAATTGTAAAAAAGAAAATTTTAAGTCTTTCAAAAGAACTAGAAGATTTACAAGTTTTAAATGAAACCTTGAATGTTGAAAGAAACAAATTGTCACACAATGATAGAATAATCTTTTTACAAAAAAAAAAATGAATCGTTGAGAGTAAAAACAAAAGATCTTTTTGAAACCGTCACGAAGTTCACCAAAGGTGAAGAAAACCTAAATAAACTCTTAGATCAACAAAGATGTGTTTATAACAAAGCTGGCTTAGGTTATGAAAAGTCAAACGATCAAAAAATTCTAAAAGATCTAACCAATCATGAAATACCATATTATGAACACTGTGATAGATTAGGACATGTTAAAAAGAGTTGTCCAAATAAAAACAAGATATAGATTCCTAAAAACCTACATCATACTAGAACTGACATTAATGGACTCAAGAAAAAATGGATACCAAAAGAAACTGTATGATCATTTGTTTTGTAGATGTTCTTAAAGTCAACTCCACACAAGAACAAATGGTTCCTAGACAGTGGATGCTCCCGACACATGACAGGTGACAAAAATAAATTCATCTCTATCACATCAAAGAAATAAGGACACGTAAGCTTTGGTGACAACTGAAAAAGGTAGAATTATCGGAGTTAGAACCATTGGTAAGCATTCCTCTCTAGCAATTGAAAATGCTTTGCTAGTTGATAGATTAAAACATAATCTACTAAGTATAAGCTAACTGTGTGATAAATGATACAAAGTTGTGTTTGAATCTAATGCATGTAGAGTAAAAAATGTTCATGATAATAATGTTCTCTTTGTTGGCCATAGAAATGAAAATGCATATACAATACACTTTGATGATATTGAATCTCAAAATGTTAAATGCTTAGCTATGAGTAATGAAGCTAGTTGGTTATGGCATAGAAGATTAGGACATGCTAATATGGAATTAATTACAAAGTTATCTAAAAATAATCTTATAAAAGGTCTACCTAAAACCAAATTCATTAAAGATAAAGTATGTGATATTTGTCACTATGGAAAATAAAATAAAACATCTTTAAAAACAAGAATCATTTATCAACATCTAGGCCTCTACAACTCCTTCACATGGATTTTTTTGGTCCTACATCTAAGGCAAGTCTAGGAGGAAAATATTATACCTACGTAGTTGTAGATGATTATTGTCATACCCCAAATTGAGAGTAGTGACAAGTAATGGATCATGGGTCTTGGCCCAATGAAGCAAAAAAACCTAATCATTAGTTTAACCAACTATATGTTTACCATTAATTAATTATTAATCATTTTCTGGATTGAAATAAATAAGATTCATAAATTTAACTTTGGGTCAAACAGCCCAAAAAGCCAGACAAAACTGTCTCAACAACTCGTCATAAATGTTCAATTTTTTTTAATGCAGAAGTAAATAAAATGAGATACAATGTATGATCCTAAAGGTCGTTGCTTTGATCTCATGCTGCACTCGAGTCCGTCCTCAAACCTCAACAATGATTACCTGAAATGTTTTAGTACAACGTTAGCAATACTGGTGAATGGAAACAAGTATATTACAATATAGTTCTAAAACATGGGATATATAAAATAATTTGTACATAACATAATCATGGCATGGCATACATAGCATAATCAAAAGGGGTAAGTATATATAACCCATAAGTTCATCTCATTCCAATTAACTTTGATCTTGAAAATATAAATATATTTTTCCATTTAGACTTGTTATCAACGAGTCATCAAAACTGAACATCGGAAGTGTCATAACTATAATAGTATCATTACACATTAGTAAGGCGGTATGCTCATCCGATAGTGGAATTAAACAAACAATCGCTACAGGAACAGCTTGAGCATAACCAATTGTTACAGGAACAGCCTGAGCATAACCAATCGCTACAGGAACATCCTGAGCATAATCAATCGCCACAGGAATAACCTAAGTATAACAAATCGTTACAGGAACAGCCTTAGCATAACCAATCGCCACAGGAACAGCCTGAACATGACCAATCACCACAGGAACAGCCTAAGCATAACCAATCGCCATAGAAACAGCCTGAGCATAATCAATTGCTATAGAAATAGTCTGAGCATAACAAATTGCTACAGGAATAGCCTGATCATAAATAATTGTCACGGGAACAGCCTGAGCATGACAAATTGCTACAGGAACAGCCTGAGCATAACCACTTACCACAGAAACAACCTAAGCATACATCATACGATTTCATTTGCACATATTTACAACGTATTTCTTTTCATTTGATTTCGTTATCAACGAGTCACCTAGGTATCACAACAGTCTATATTATATACTTTTCATTTACATGGATGTCAAGATGTAAGACAATTGATAATAAATGTTTTTATAACACTTTTCATCATACTTGTCATAACACTTTTCATAATAGTTTTCATTTGGCCCCGTTCACCAACGGGTCACCAAAATATCACATTAATTTGCTAGTATAGAAAAATCTTTATGAAACTTTTATTAAGAATTCTTTGCATTTTTAATCCATGATTATTCTACAAGAGGCTATCATACAATTTTATTTAAATATTTTTAATCATATGCATATTCATTTCAAAACCATTTGAGGGATATAAGGTTTCATTGAAAATATGTAGCAGACAAGTCTATTCACAGATAAAATATTTATACCATGATTTTTCAGGAGAAAATCATACAGTGTTATTTAAATCATTTAAAATATTTACATATCCTTTTCAATAAGTCTGGGGATATGAAAAAATTTAATAAAAGATACATAGCATAGAACCACTCACCTGAGGTCCACACTAATCTCAATGCAATAGGAAGCAACCTAAGGCTCACACGTCACCCTGATAATGTGGCATAATTCATCACAATCCAATAAAGCAAATATCTATTTATCTTTATCCAAATGGACCCTCAACCCATTACAATTTCCATGTTTGTTTTTGGGATCAAAGTAATCTTGAATTAATTTAGTTTATCATTTAAAATTGTTGCCCAAACAGGGCCTAAGCATTATAATTTATTTCATGATATTTTTCTAAGATTTTTGGTGTTATGATTCGACACAATCGGGTTGCGAGTCGACACCGGAAGATAATTTTTGGTAAAAACATCACAGTAGGCCAAAGAGGGGCTCACTGCCTCGGAACGTCCGGACGTGGGCCAAAAATGTCCGGGCATTTTTGACCCGTGGCCAGGGGAATGATACAGCGTCCGAATGTCCGGACGCAGATGTAAAATGTCCAAACGTTTTACACCCGAGGGTCGAACCAGGGATTTTCAAAGATTGGTTTTTGGGTCCCTTTTCGCATCCTTTCTTCTTGGTTT
>JAUTBS010095278.1:0-12957 GCA_032361285.1 Aequorea victoria | reverse complement strand
ATTCTCGTCGCATCGCGTAGGTGAGTGAATGTAAAACAACCATAGACAGTCCCTTTTGATTAAATCGTTCATCATGCAAAGAAAAAAAAAAAAAAAACAAACAATAGAAAAAGCTATCATTTTAAGGTCATGAGTGGACCGCGTGCATCAGTTTATAGTCGTGCCGAACTGCGAGCGTAGTTTAAGGTCATGTAGGACCGTTTATTCAGTTTAAAGTCATGTCGGACCGTGTGCATAGTTTAAGGTCATGTAGGATCATTTATTCAGTTTAAAGTTATGTCGGACCGCGTGCGTAGTTTAAGGTCATGTGGAACACAAGGTACTCAGTTTAAGGTCATGAGACGGGCCAGTTTGTTTGATTTTAGATCATGGGATGGACCCAAAAGCTCTCAGTTTTAGGTCATGAGAGAGATCCAAATCACTCAGTTTAAGGTCGTGAGACGGACCTTCTTTAGAATCCCGGGGTGTGAGAACGAAGCTTGGCATGTAAGGAAGATAGAATGATCGAGAATGACTTTAAAATTTTCAAAGACTATCAGAGACGGACCCTAAATTTTGGGATTTTAAATTTTGAAATTGATAAATTTTGATGAACGGGAGGTGGTCACGTGGTAGGCACCACGTGGCTTTGGAGAGATGACGTGGCATGGCGCCACATGGATATGGCGCGTGAGGGAAGTGGCGCAGCGCCATGTGTCGATTGGATTGATTGGCGCATCAGGAGGGAGGTGGCGCTATGCTATGTGATGATTGGATTTCCCAGCGCGCGAGGAGGGAAGTGGCGTGGCGCCACGTGTGGAGGAGGGAAGTGGCGTACAATGTATACCAAGAGTTCGAAACTTCTTTAAGTTCGACCGACGGTTCATTTGAGTCATGCGCGAACCTCTACTCTCTCTTTTCTCTCTACTCTCTCAACTCTTACTCATATAGAGAACAATGAAGATCAGACGGCTAGCAGCGTGGGCCATGAGGCATACCCCGCTCTTGTAGTTTCGGCGGTCGTGGTCCCAGTGGTCTTGGCTCGGTTCGGTGGGACCCAGAGCACTGACTCCTTCTTCAGGGGTCTTGGCTGACTTGGAGGGCTTGGTGGCTCCCTCTCCAACTATTCCTAGCAGCTGGAGGCCTCTCAGCATTCTGTTGTCATGGATGGATTACTAGATGTTGCCGACGTAGCCCGGGTTACAGAGGAGGGCAGACCTCCCGAGCGCCACACCACTAAGGAGCCAGCGGTGGACAGTCCTCAGGTCCCAGATCCATTTTGCGGGGTTTTGATCAGGGAGATGTTGGAGGGTTTTGATCCGGCGAGATACAACCCTCTAGCTCATTCTTGGGAGTTCCTGCCAGCCTCCCGCTTCTACTACACCGACTCCAGCATGAAGCCGAATCAACTTCTTCGATCTTCGAGTTTCCATCTCTTAGTGTCAAACCGCCAGGTATGTCTTATTTCTTTTCTATTTCATTTCTGCTTAATTAAACCAAAAGAAATCTGAAAAACTTAAAAAAGAATCTAGGACTTAGATGTATGCACAGGGTAGGCCCGAATCGTTAGGATGGATGGTTTTTCAGAATATAACACCAAAAAACTTGAACCCCTAAAATTAAAATAGATTTTGAACTTTGAAACATTGTATGCCTAGGATGAACCCTGTATTTCTCATTCCATGTTTTTTGTATATATGTATGTTTTTGGTTCTCTGCCGTTGGGTTGCGTGTTAATGTATCCCATGGTGGAAATTTTTTTTTTGTCCCTAGATTAACGTTTTTCGAGAAAAACTTTTTTGTTGGGTTTTAATTTAATACTTAGCTCACGTATTGGCACTTCCCGAGTTGGCTAGGCTTTCGATCGTCCCGACCAACTTAAGCTGTGTTTCAACACTTCCCGAGAGGGAATTAATACTCTCTCCCTAGATTAACATTTTCACATTTTTCTAAGGGAATTTTTTTATTTTGTTTTGTTATTTTGAGTATTTTAATTAACTCCGTCTTGGGTTACGTATCAACTTTTTCTGAGAAGGGAGGGCTTCCCTTTGATCTACCCGATCCGGAGCAACGTATTTCGCCAACTTATCTCGTGGTTGTACGGTCCCAAATGCGTCCCATTGGGTCCTGTGATCGATGAGTTAGAGGACGATCCGAATGGTCCCATTTTGGCGGGATCCCTGTTCGTCCCGACCAACTTTAAGTTGATTCATACGTATTCCTGAGGGAATTAACTGACTTGTTTTTGTCCATAGACAAATGTTTGAACATCTTCATAGGGGTTTTTGGGTATTTTTAATTAATTCCATCTTGGGTTACGTATTGACGTTTTCTAAGAAGGAAGGGCTTCCCTTTGATATGCCCGATCTGAAGCAACGCATTTTGCCAACTTGTCTCGTGGTCTTACGGTCCCAAATGCGTCCCATTGGGTCCTGCGATCGACGACATAATGGATGATTTGAATGGTCCCATTTTAGCGGGATCTCTGTTCATCCCGACCAATTTTAGGTTGAGTTGTACGTATTCTCGAAGAAATTAACTGACTTGTTTTTGTCCTTAGACAAATATTTGCACATCTTCCTAGGGGGTTTTTGGATATTTTTAATTAACTCCATCTTGGGTTACGTATTAACGTTTCCCGAGAAGAAAGGGCTTCCCTTTGATCTGCCCAATCCAGAGAAATGCATTTTGCCAACTTGTCTCATGGTATTACGGTCCCAAATGCGTCCCATTGGGTCCTGCGATCGACGGCTTAGTGGGCGATCCGAATGGTACCATTTTAGCGGGGTCTCCGTTCATCCCGACCAACTTTAGGTTGAGTCGTACGTATTTTGGATGGAATTAACTGACTTTTTTTTGTCTCTAGACAAATGTTTGCCCATCTTCCTAGGGGTTTTTTGTGTATTTTTAATTAACTCTATTTTTGGGTTACGTATTGACATTTCTCGAGAAGGGCGGGGCTTCCCTTCAGTCTGCCCAAATTAGGTTACACATTGGGTCCTGTGCTCGACGGCTTACTATACTTATCCGAATGTTTCTCTAATTTGGCTGGATCTGCGCTGGTCCCAACTAACTTTAGTTTAAGTCGTACGTATTCCCGAGAGAATTAACTTACTTATTTTTGTCCCTAGATTAACGTTTTTATGTTTATCTAGGAAACTTTTGTATTTTATGACTTAACTTGGTTTTATCCGTAGACAAACATTTTTGCATTTTTCTAGGGGATTGTTGTTAATTTACCCACGGGTTACGTAGCAACGTTTTCCAAGATGGACAGACTTTCATTCGCCCTGCTTGAATCAGGTTACGCTTCGCACTTCCGCTCAGTGTCCCCTGCGAGTTACTTTGGCTCTTGATCATCCTTAAGTTGTGTTCCACGCTTCCCTAGTCGGGTGGGGGTGCTCTTACTTGACCGACTTAGGTTATGCTGCCCGTTTCCCGAGAGGGGGTTTGGTGGCTTTGTCCCTAGACAAACGTTTTGGCATATATCTAGGGAAATTTTTATTATTAGGGTTTTGTCCCTAGATTAACGTTTTCACATTTTCTAAGAAATTTTTGACTTTATATTTTCGGTTGTCCCTAGACAAATGTTTGCACATTTTTCTATGATTTTTTTAACTTGTTTAGGATAGTATTTGCACACTTTTCTAGACTTATTGAACTTTCTATTTTTGACTAACTTAGGCCGCACTTTCATGCCTTTCGAGATAGAAATTTCCATTTTGGGTCACTAGAACAAGCGTTTACACGCTTTTTTAGGTTTATTAGATTTTTGCTTTTAGTCCAACTTAGGTTATTTTTCGAGGCTTCCTAAGAAGGAATTTTTTGTTTTAGATCACTAGAAACAAGTATTTACATGTTTTTCTAGGTTTATTGGTTTTTTCTTTTTGGTTATCAAATTAAGCTACGCTTCCTGCTACTTAACATGATGGATTTTTATTTTCTTAGTCAGATTATGCACTCTTTTTTTTCCTTAACTTTTCTTACTTCATTCTATATTATCTCACGATTTTTTTTGTGTGTTTTTTTTGCAAACTGGCTATCCCGGATCCTTGAGTGGTACCAGGTTCTCCCTTAGAGAGTCGGGTGCTTGTTTATAGATCCGGGTTTAGCCGGTTCATCACCCTCTTCACGAGTACTCATAATGATAGAGTACTCATGACGGCATTGGTAGAGAGGTGGTGGGATACCACCAACACCTTCCACTTCCCGACGCTTGAGGCTACTTTGACCCCACTGGATTTTTCTATGATTACGTGATCAGGGTAGGGGGTGATCCAATTCCCCTCAACCGCTCTATCGGCTTGTGCCCCGAGGCACTTACCTACTGGCTGGGCGAGGTCCCGCGTATGGCCGATCGGGGGTGTATTCGGTATGCCTAGCTCATGGGGAGATACATGGAGTTCGAGTGCACTGAGCCACGCCACTTCGAGTGGGTTGCTCGGGCCTTCTTGCTCTATCTGATCGGTGCGTGCCTGTTTACGAACAAGAACAACACCGTTCATTTGTACTTCCTGGGAGCTCTGCATGACTTTGATCGGATATCGTCCTTCGATTGGGGAGGAGCGGTGCTGGCGACACTATACACCGGTCTGCAGTCCTCCTTTCGAACCAAGGAGGTATCTGTGATCGGGTACTGGCAGATTTTTGAGGTATGATTTTCATCGCACTCTTTGTCTATTCAGTTCATTTGTACTGTATAACTTATTTAACTTGGCCTAACTTATTTTGTTTATTTGTTTTATCTTTTCTGTATTTTTACCTTCTTTTTTTAATTTACAGTTGTGGGCCTACGATTTCTTGGGTTTATCACACCCAGAGAACACCCACTCAGATCCCCAGGTCATCCCGATGGCAGCTCGGTGGGATCAGAGCACGCGGGGAAAGAAGGAGGACGGGAAGGACCTGAATACCTACCATCTCTGCCTAGATCGCCTGTCCCCTGCACAAGTATGTCCTATTTCAATTTTACACATGTTTTGATTTTATTTCTATGATTCTTCTTATATGTAACCTGTGCTGAGATTACTTTGCAGATGAATTGGCAAGTGTGGGAGGGCATGGAGGCTAGGGCGGGCGAGGACTTGATGAGGAGCCGCCAGACTCATAAGAGGAGGATCCTACTAGAGGGGCCATTCCACTGGGAGTGGTTCTTGGGCGAGCGGGCAGCCCGCCAGACACTAGGACTGGACCACTTTTGGGTCCCTCACCCGCGTCCACTTAGCATGAGGTCGACGCACACCATATCGCTTGAGGATGTCGACGAGGCATTGTACGACTTCGTGGTTGGGGATTTCCTACCCGAGGGGGAGTATGCTGCCTTTACACGCGACCATCTGATGCATCCGATGGGCGTCCAGCTTGCGGAGGTGCATACTGGGAAGCCCTCGTCGTCTCAGGTTCCCCCAGTGGTGGGTGATCGTCCTCCTCCTGCTACTGTTGGTGGTGGTGCGACTACCCGAGCTACCCGTGCTGCTGCTGGTGGTGCCACGACTTCTCGGGCTGCTCCTACCGCGAGTCATGCTACTCCTACCTTCCATCCTCTGCCTCAGGCAATGGATATTTTAAGGTTTGGGTATCCTTGTCCCATTCTTATTCCCAGTCCTGCGGTACCGAAGCTACGCCTTAGTAGCGGGGATGACCAAGTACTTCTTCTTTTTCCTTATTTCATATATTTCCTTCTTTTAGTCATATATGTTAGTCCGTCTAACATTTGTCTTTTATTGGCCTATTTCAGGTTTCTCCGGCTTGTCGCGCTTATATTGGGGACAACCTCACTACCATTATGGGTCTTATGATTTTGGTGAGGCGGCATGCTCAGATGCTTATGGAGGCGCGCCTGGACCCTGTTCCTCGGGATCCCTTCCCTCACCCACGTCCGGTGAGTGTTCTTCTTTATTTATTCTTTCGTAGGCCTTCAATTCTTTTATTTATTTTACTCCTCTTCTCTCCTTTTTATATTTCTGCATATGTACATATTTTGACTGTACTTATTATTTTCTTTTCTTTCTTTCTCTTTTTCGTAGCCTCATTCCGCTAGTCGTATCTTTGTTCATGTGACATCCCCGTCCTCCCATGCTGCTCCTCCAGCTGCTGCTGGTCCATCTGCAGCTTCCCAGGGATCTGCCCTGCAGACTAGAGTTCGGGAGCATCAGGCCGACAGCAATGAGGATTTCAATCCGGAGAATGCCACCACCTCTGCATCCTCCCTCCCGGAGTCTTCGCGTCCCACTCGTCGCCGACATGATTAGAATGTATTTTCTTTATTTATATTTGGATGTAGGCTGGAGATACACTTTTCCTTTTCTAGCATATACATTTTATTTATTTATGGGATAGTCCTTCGTGCTTAATTGGACTATTTTATTTAATACCTATTCATGGATGCTAGGAGATAGCAGGGCATAGACCTAAGTGGTCACGCTGACACCTGTAGATATTAAGTATCAGTGGTGATAGGCAGGACATAAAGCAAAGGAGAACAAAAACTACTTTCTTCACAACAGAGGTGGTGCAGCGCTATGTGGGATGACATGGTGCACGCCATGTGATGTGGTGCGGCGCCATGTCATGATAGATTTTGAGACCAGGTTCTAATTCCCCAGATCTTCTATAAAAGGAGATCGAGCCTTCTTTTAAACAACCATCACTGATTCTGCAACATGGCATCTTCCGCCTAAAATTCTCTATCTTGCTGGACCGACGAATTTACCCAGAACGAGCAAATCAATTTAGTAAATTTTGGTCTGAACGCTCTTTTCCATCTGAGGTCCGTGAGGATGGATTGAAATTTTTTGAAGGCATCCACTCAGTTGTAGGATCTGGTGGCTCATACTTTTAGACTTGGAGATGAGGAGCTCTGTCCAACCATCAAAGAGTTCGAAGCTATTCTGTATCTTTTCCCCCGAGCGGAGGTTTTGATTCATTCATTATGGTTGAGTTCGAAGAAACTCCTGCGGAATTTATGCGGTTTGACCGGTGGTGAAGCTTCTCTCGTTCTACATGGAGGGGTTTTGGACATATCCTGCCTGGTGAGCCGTTTCTGACCTGCCGACTCTCTTTCTGATTTCCCTCTACAGTCTTGCCATCGCTATACCCTGTGCATCTGTCTTCTAGCCCACTTTCTTCTTTTCGCGGGAGATAATGATGTCAGCACTACCCTAGTACAGGTAGTCTCCCAGATAAAAGAGGGGAAGAACTTTATGCCACTAGTCTTGGCTGAGACACTAATTGGTTTGGACGTTGTGCAGTCTGGTGCCTCTTTTGTTTTTATGGGCAGTCCCCTACTGTAAAATTCGGTAAAATTTTAATTTTTTTTTACAAACTAAATAAGATAATAAAATTAACTAACTACAAATATAAATAATTGAAATAATAAAGATTTTCAAAACTTTTAATCGATAGAATAAATTAATTATGTTAGTGCTAATTAAATAAGGAAAGAAGAGGTAAATTCTAAATTACTAAATAAAAAAGGGAATTTTCTTTTAATGTAGCAGAAAATCTGCTAAGGATGGCAAAAAGTTTGAAATTGGAAGAGATAAGATCAAGGAGGGAATTAAAGGATTAGTTCCCAAAAATCTGCTATCATCCCATTTTTAAAGGGGTCTTTCCCTCAGCAGCTCTCATCCCTCAAATCTTCTCCCTCAAAAATTTCTGCGACTCTCTCTCTCTCAGCCCTCTCCCTCCCCCGACTTCTCTCTCTCGGTCCTTGCACCAACGTCGTAGCCACAAGCCGCCACCGAGCATCGCCTCTGCTGCCACCGCCGTGCACTCACTACCAACGCAACCAACATCACCGATCATCCGTCGTTTCTGTCTATCCGGTTAGTGTTTTCGTCGTGTTTTTAGTTTCTTTGTATAGAAAAAATACATATATATGTATATCACTGCGATATAAAAACATTCATTAATCCTTGATCCGAAAAACTTGAATCCCTAATGTTCTTAATCGTATGATAATCGCATTCATAAAACACGTAGAAGAGTTGAAATACATATATATAAATCATGATAGATGTATATATTCTGCATAAAAATATACGCATATATGTATAACCTCTATATGTATGTACATTATAATAGAAAAACTAAGTTTTGATAATTAAAATATGATTGTAGATATAAAATTCTTCAAAAACATGATTAAATAAATCATAAAATGTATATAAATATAAACCATGAAGAAAAGATATAAAAAGGAACCTGGAAATTAGCCTTTGGAAAATCTTGGTTCGAGGTTGAGTTACCCTCGGGTGTAAAACGTTTGAACGTTTTACACAGCGTCTGGACGTCCGGACGCTGTGACATTCCCCTGGCCGCGGGTCAAAAACATCCGGGCATTTTTGGCCCAAGTTTAGACTTTTCGAGGCACTAAGCACCCCTTTTGCCTGTTATGATTTTTTCTTGCCGAGAATCCTTTTACGGTGTCGACTTACAATCCGGTTGTGTCGACTCAAAACATTAAAAATCTTAGAAAACATTATGAAATAAATTCAAATGGTTTAGGCTCCGTTTGGGCAATAGTTTAATAATAAAATAAGTTAATTAATGTGTTAATTAACACCAGAAATAAGGATTTAAACTTATAAAAATGGGGAAGGGTCTATTTTGTTGATTAATTCAGTTGTTAGCTTCGTATATTGATTATTGTTATCGCATCGCAAAATCAGGGTGACGTGGATTTCTTATTTTGCTAGTTCATACCATTATTGCATTGAATATCAGGTGAGTGAATTTGTATGCTACATACTCTAAATAAAAACCCTCATACTTTCCAAACTATTTTTAGCAAAGAATTATACGTATGCTTCTACATTCTTTTAACTGCAATGTATTATATTTTTCTACAAAAATCATGGTACAAATACTTTTCTTGTGAGGTATAGAAAATGTTTTGTTTATCTATTATGGTGCGATTATGAGAATTATATTGGGACCATGAGGAAGTCCAGGGGAAAGCCTTATACGGAGATGACTCTGGCCAATAGGAAAAGGACCCGATTTGAATCACGTGGTCGCTCAACAGTTTAAGGGACATTCCGGGGCTTTCGATGACCTGAACTGGAATCGTCTGGCGGAAAGACCCAGGCGCCATCCTGAGGTGACTCCTGTTTGATGTTGGATCAAACGGGCCAAAGCTTCCCTGAGTTTATGATGTTGGTATTGGTTACTCTTTATTGCCCTGAATGTTGTTCCTGTTGCCGTTGATAGTTTTCCACCATGTTGTTACGATTATATCACTATACCATTATTATAGACATTATTATGTTTGGTTGGCATATTTTTATATGCGTGGTTTTTGTTGTGGACACCTCTGATGTTCAGTGTGAGTTTATGTTGGTGACTCGTCTAGATATCGAGATCACGAGGAAAATATAAATATTTTGATAAAAGAGAGTGTTGGGTTGTGTGAATGCCCTGTTTATGTATACTGCTTATATCTTACCATGATTATGTTTCAATTAAAAGTATATTTTAATTCTCTATTTTAGAACTGTACATTACTATGCATACTTTCATTCACCAGCGTTAGATGACGTTGTACTCAACCATTTCAGGTACCCAGTAATGAGGCTTGTTGATGGACTCGAATGCAGCGTGAGATCTAGGACACGACCTCTAGGAACATGCATTTATTTATTTTTTCTTTCGCATTTCATAAATTAAACATTTAATTATGAGTTATTGTTAACGACATTGTCAAGATTTTATAGGTTGTTTGACCCACATTTATGATTATGGATCTTAATTGCTTAAATTCTTGGAAATTAAATATTAATTAACATATAGTTAACTAATTGCATGTTTAGGCTTTCTTGGCTCATTGGGGCAAGACCCATGATCCATGGCCGGTCACCTCTCCCAAATTAGGGTGTTATAAAGTTGGTATCAGAGAATAAGTTTAAAGTACTCTAGATTTTAGATCGTATTATACATGCATGCATCATTAGTAGAGGTCGGAATCCCTAAAGTTCTTGTTTATAGTTGATCAGATTTATCTTACATATGTTCATGTTGTACATTGATTCTCAGTGATATGGCTCACCCGAGACGTGATGTGAGTTTGAGGTACGCATCTCCGGAGAATGCTCAAGGAGAGCATACCTCTAGCATTCCTCTAGTGACCCCGGTGGCTCCAGTAGCCCCAACTGCCCCTGCTGCTCCGACTGCTGAGGGAGCTTACCAGGCTCTTCAAGCCTTGGCTAGCATGATTGTTGGGCATCAGCCTCATCAAAGGGCAACAAGCACAGACCAACCTATGAGCCTGGATGAAGGCTCCATCTTTGAGAAGTTCTTAAAGGTGAATCCTCCGATCTTTAAGAGATCTGTTAATTCGGATGACGCAGAAACATGGAAACTACGCATGTAGAAGATTTTCAAGAGATTGGGCTATATTGAAGAGTATAAGGTATCATTAGTAACCTATGTATTGGAAGGACAGGCAGAGCACTGGTGGCGTATAGTGAAATGCCAATATGAAGGTAGAGAACAATAACTGGTCTAGAAGAAATTTATGGAATTGTTTGATGATAAATACTATTCGGTGGCGATCAAAAAGTAGAAGCAAGTGAAGTTTCTGCTATTGGAACAAAAGGGAATGACAGTGGCTGAGTATGAAGGAAAGTTTGTGAATTTGTCTAGGTTCGCGCCGCAATACGTGGCTGAAGAGGAAGATAAGGTGGTTCTGTTTGAAAGAGGACTACGCCTGGCTATACGAAGTAGGGTTTCCTTATTCAAAGTGAAAACCTTATCTGAATTGGTGACCAAGGCTCTGTTGGCCGAAAAGAGTCTGGATGATGCACAGAAAAGTAGGGAGCTGCAACCCAAGACGTTCAGAGATTCAAAACCGACAGAAAACAATTTTGGAGGTGGTAACCCAGCTAAGAAGACCTTTACTCAAAACTAGCGTTAGGCTCGGGTTGATAATGATGCAAGGCAATAAAACCAAAGTATATGTAACCGATGTGGGCAGGTTCATTCACGAGGGTTTCATTACGACGGTACACCGAGGAAGTGCTACAATTGTGGAAAAACTGGCCACATTACCCCTGATTGCTGGAATAGGGGAATGGGAGGACAACAGGCGCAACTTCCATTTCAGAATCAAAGGTCGCCCACACGTAATGGTTGATCAGCTCAAGGCTAGTATAACTGTTAAGGTGATCAGTGAATGCCTGCTTACAACAGGGCACCAAGTCAGGGTACAGCTACTCAAGATTGTGTTTTTGCTCTTACACGCGAGGAGGCGGAGGCCTCACCATCTATGGTGCAAGGTACTACTATCATATCATCTATACCTACTAGAACTCTTATAGATCCTATTTCTATGCACTCTTTTGCTTCACCTGAGTTCCTATATCACTTATCATTTATGGTTAAACCTTTGAATGTATATCTTTCTGTGTCCACTCCTGTTGGGGACACGGTTTTACTTCATAAGGTGTGTCGTCTTAGAATAGTGGAGTTGGATGGTAGAGGTTTACCGGTGGATCTTATTTCTCTAGCAATCTGTGATTTTAATGTCATTTTGAGTATAGACTGGCTCTTCAAATATCATGTGACAGTTGATTGTTATTATAAGTGGGTAGTGTTCAATATACCTGGACAACCGAAGTTCTTCTTTCAGGGAGACGTGAGAGTATCTGGCTTTCATGCAAATTGGATGTTGAGGAAAAGTTGTGAAGGCCTTTTGGCTTGTGTGATGGCCACCAAGGCACCTGAGATGAAGTTAGATGAGTTTCCTGTTGTAGAAGAATTCCCGGATATCTTCCCTAAGGACCTACCTGGTATTCCTCCTGATTGTGAGATCAAATTCCTGATAGATCTTTTTCCTGGTACTACGTCTATCTCTAAGGCACCGTACAGGATTGCACCCTTGGAGCTAAGGGAATTGCAGGTCCAGTTGCAAGAGCTGTTGGACAAGGGTTTCATTAAACCCAGTGTTTCACCATGGGAGCTCCAGTTCTATTTGTGAAGAAAAAAGATGGGTCTATGCGGCTGTGCATTGACTACAGGGAGTTGAATAAGGTTAATGTTAAGAATATGTACCCCCTGCCGCACATTGATGATTTTTTTGATCAAGTGTTGTCCAAGATTGACTCGCGGTCTGGTTATCACCAACTAAAAGTCAAAGAGGCAGACATTTTGAATACAACTTTTAGAACTTGATATGGCCACTATGAGTTATTGGTTATGCCTTTTAGGTTTACCAATGCTCCAGCGGTATTCATGGATTTCATGAATCAGATTTTCAAAGCACAGTTGGATTGCTTTGTCGTGGTGTTCATCGATGACATTTTGATCTACTCTAAAAGCAAGGAGGAGCATGAAGAGCATTTAAGGGAGGTTTTTCAAACTCTCAGGGAGAAGAGGTTATATGACAAGTTCAGCAAGTGTGAATTCTAGTTGGACAGCGTATCTTTTCTTGGGCACATTATCAGCAAGAATGGAGTATCTGTGGACAGTAGCAAGATCGAAGCGATTATTGATTGGCCGCGACCGATTTCAGTGATTGAAATATGTAGTTTCTTGAGACTGACGGGCTATTATCGACGGTTCTTCGAAGGGTTTTCTCATATTGTCCTGCCGCTTACCAGCCTTACTCGGAAAGGGGTGAAGTATGAATGGACAGGTAAATATGAGCACAATTTTCAAGAGCTCAAGCAAATATTGACTTCGGCACCAGTTCTTTCACTGCCAACAGAGGGAAAAAATTATGTGATCTACAGTGATGCATCTCATCAAGGGTTGGGTTGTGTTATGATGCAACATGTGTAGACACCCTATTTTTGATTAAACCGAACATCGGCCGGTTCCTGTGGCTTTCCAATGATGAAAAATACATCAGTCATATCTAAAGGAGCTTCTGCACGTATCCGAAAGTCCGAAGGTACTTTGAAGTATAAACCCAAGCAATCCCAAACACCCCGAAATAACCCCGAACATTCAAAACAAAATTCCAAAAATGCTCCTAGA
>JAUTBS010095167.1:0-12957 GCA_032361285.1 Aequorea victoria | reverse complement strand
TTTTTATGCATGAGAAAAGAGATGTTTCCCTAAAAGTTTATGCGTAGTCATAAATGAGCTCTAGTGTTGAGCTAAGGTTTGAACCTGGAAGTGATGATGATTCTCATTTTCTTGTGTAGAGAATGGAGAATTCTGATGGAGTATCTTCTGGATTGGAACGACAAGTTGGGGATAAGCATGGAGTACCCCAGCAAGTAGGGAAACCTAATCTGGCTGATCAAACTATGAGGATTTTAGAAACTATTGCCCGATTGATCGAGACCAACACCAGGCTGTTGAGTATGCAAGTGGGAAGGAGTGATAAATCCCTGGTAAAACAGTTTAAGGATCTTAGAGTTAAGGAGTTTTATGGGATGATTGATCCCGCAGAAGATGGGTATTGACTGAAGGATGTTATGCACATTCTTGATTGGCTTGGAGTAGCTGAGGATGATCAAGTTGATCTCATCACCTTTATGTTTCGAGGTGAAGCTTACAATTGGTGGGAGGCAGCGAAAAGGTTGATGAAATTGCCTATTCCTGGAGCAGAGCCCCCTGTACCACAAGGGATTTCTTAGGCTTGCTTTTTGAGGGCGTTTGATGAGCAATACAAACCTATATTGTATAAGTTTGAGAAAGAGCAAGAATTCATAGATCTGGTTCAAGAAACGATGAGCGTGATGGAGTATTTGAAGTTCACGGAGCTATCGCGGTACGCATCGGAGTTGGTTCGAGATGAGGAATCTAAGCGTAGAAGATTTCAGAAAGGGCTGTACTACTCAATCAAAACTAAGTTAACAATCTTAGATATCAGTAGTTATGCGAGTTTGGTGAACAAAGCAAAGATGATAAAGAAGGATGTGAGTGAAGCTGCTAGTAGACGGGAACGGTTCAAAAAGTATAAGCTTGGGAGTTCTTCGGAGAATAAAAGTGAAAGGAGTTATCCTAAGAAAAGTAGACAAAAGACGCAAGTCTCTCATCATCAGAGTTACCAGTCGGTAGCCAAAGTTTTGGGACATGGAAATGATCAGTTGAGCAAAGAGGCATCATACAAAAGTGGTAGAGGTTTGGGTTGCTATAGATGTGGAGTATCTGGACATTTTATAAGGGATTGTCCAATCTCGGAGAAGAGTGTGGTTACATATTATCGATGTGGAGAAACGGGGCATATATCTACGCAGTGTGTATGATAAGGAACCCCTGTTGCATCATCTGTTGGGAGCAAGAAGGTTGTGGATTACAGATCATCTGTTTCATGGCAGGACAAAGGGAAAGAAAGGAAATGTATGTTTAGTTTGTATTAATTTAAAATTGATACATTTATGTTCCTAGTATGCAAAAGGAAATGACAAGTGAGAAAAGTGTTGGAAATGAAGGGTGAGGTGTTGAGAAGTTTTTCCTATATGGGATAGCGGGTACGCTTAAATTTTGGGACGAAATTTCTTTAAGGAGGGGAGAATGTAACATCCTGTATTTTCTAAAGAAAATATTAAAGATAATTAATTCTGTTTAAGGCCCAAAGAGAGGCTTTGTTTGGTTTATAGCCAAGAGAAAGGATGAATTTAATAATGTAAATATAAAAAGGACCCAATCATTTAATTGGAACATTAATGAGAATTGATTCTTATATTCTATATCAAGAAGGACTAAAGTGCATTTTTATGCCAAGATAATTTTAATCCCCAAAGATCAGAATACATGCATTGGAGGGTTGAGATGTGCTGAAGTGGTGTTGCAAAGAGGGGGTTGCCACATGGGATTAAACCCCCCAAACCCATGTGTTGTCCCATCACTCTGTGCTTCCATCATTCTAGATGGAAGTGTCGGCTGAGGTGTGTGAATCCCTTTTTTTTTGGGTAATTAAGTGAGTGTATAAATGAAACAAAAATTACAAGAATACAAGGAGCATACCCCAGGTACTTACAATTCTTCACAACATGCCTCCCCCCCCCCCCGCATGACACGGGGAGGGGGATAACAATTTCTTCAAAAAAATACCTAAAGAAGCTAAGGGATATAGACCCACAATGGCGATCCCCCCACATCAAGATCCACCAGGGCAAAGCAGCCCAACATAACCCGAAATACGAACAAAAACAACTCCTAACACACAGTGCAACCCAAAAATGAATCCTGCAGAGACCAACCACAAACCATATGTCATCCACAACAAGCTCGATACCACAAGAAAGCACCCACTCCCTCATCACCGTGACTATCATGGCCATTCGATATGAACGGAGGAAAAGATAAGGCACCAACCAGCCCGAGAGACAACCCATAGTCTAGGACGGCCACCTGGAGGGGACACAGAAGGAAGCACAGCAGATAGGAAGAAACCAAGGCCACCAGAGACCCCCCTACAGCAAGCAGGATGCACCAGTACAGCACGCCAACAGATCAAGAATGGGTGGAACCCCTGATCGAGCCTCGAAGAGGACAGGAGTGGAAAGAGATGGAACATCCCCAAAGAGAACTTCGGAACAACGAGGCCAAAGACCACCACCAAGCCAAAGCCTACCAAGCCTCGCTGCCATCAGATCCATCACAACCACAGCCTCGGCATGCAGACCACCACAACACGCCAACTGCAGGAAAAGACGCAAGCAACCATCGACCAGGGTCCCGAGATGAAACAACTAAAACCGAGAGCTCACGGAGAGAGGAGGCTGGAACCTCACTCCGCACCCTGCTAAACTGCAAAACAAGGACAGCCCCAGAAATCAGGACCGAAGAGAGCTAGGCCAGCACAGATACACCAAGTGCAACTCGAGCAATCTTCACCAAAAGCCCTAGCAAGCAGCCTAACAAGTGCTAAGGTCAAAAGACCTTAGATGTGCCTAAGCTCCAGCGATAGCTGAACAACACACGACCAGGGATCAAGGATGGACACGGGTCCTCAAAAGCTCTCGGAGGGAGGTGGCAGAAACCCCACGCCGTACCCTGAACAGCCGGAGACGCGAACTGGAAACAGAAGGAATCTAGGCCCGCACGTGCAAAAAAATGCACCTCAAGAAACCTCCGCCATCGGTTCAGTCAAAACAGCCGAAACAAGTGCCAAAAAAACCTGACCGTACCAAAGCAACTGAGAAAACCAAGTCCGCCCTTTAGCCGGTCGAACAAAACCCAAAGGGCATAAAATACCAAACCCGAAAGGGCCAAACCCAATTTAAAGCACTCCCAAACGGCCCGTAAACAACAGGAGATCCCAAGGGGAGCGGGACCCACCACAACAATAAATCAGAAAAGGCAGCGCCCAACTAGGCCAAAACAGAATAGAAGCTGCTAAAAGCAGACCATCCAAACAGCCCTGCGGCAACCAGGTCTGAACTGTAGACCAACACCTTCTAACCTCAGATACTCAACCCCCTAGGGGTGGCCCACTCCAGCAAACCATCACCTGGACCAGCTACACAGGATTAAAACACATCACATCCTCGGGCAGACCCTACCGCAGGTCTAACCTGCAACTCAGCAGAACAACAGAGCCCTACCCAATAACACTGACAACAAAGACAACCACACGCCAGACAAGCGCGTTGCGCACCCATCGTCAACCTCAGATGGACTAACCAACAATAACACCATCGAAGGACATGCAGAGCACATCCAGAAACAGAGAATAAGCAAAGCATGACAGCACCAAAACCAAACATCCATGGCAACTACGGAGCTTAATAAATAAACAGCCTTGCCCTGGACGGAGCTTCCAGAACACCATAATCGCCACTGGTCTTTAAAGAGCATCTACAAGAGAGGCAATCAGCAAAAACACCCAGGACCCAAAACCAGAACAAGCGCAGAGGAGATAACCTCAAACCTTACTCCATCGATTTCAGATCCAACTCAAAGAGAGATGTCGATATCATTCATGGATTAAACCCAATGAAAAGCAAATCAACAATCACCCTCTCGAAACAGAGAGAGATGTCGAAAACCACCATGGAAGCAAAACCCCATTAAACCAGAGCAATAAGGAACTCAAAATTAGTCAAACAACCCATAGCGAGAGATCTAAGCACGAACTTCAATGTTTACCGCAAGATCGAGACACTCGCCGCACGCGCAAGGATCCACCGGAGAAGCTACCGGTTGGACACATCAACGTCTTCCAAAATGGCGACGACCCCGCCAGCGATGGCTTCCAGGGGAGGAAACCAACTGTTATACTCCAAAACAGGTCCCAAAGGACCCAAAACAGCGAAAGGAACACCAAGAATCCTCGGACTAACCGGAACTAGAGTGAAACCACACACAAAGCCCGGGGGAGAGCTCTCAAAGGAGAGAGGCCCTCCCCGAGCAGTGGAGAAAACCAGAGTCGCCTCTAAATTCTAGAGAGAGAAGCTCTCTACGATATCATGTCGAGTAGTGATCAATCCAAATTTCACTTCATTTGGGCCAAATTCCAAGTTTGGGATTAACTTTAACTTGGTCTTGAAACTAATTTAAATTGGGCCATTAATAAATTAATTGGGCTCAAATATTTATTTATTCTGGGCCCCCATAATGTTTGGCCAAATGCCCTAATTAAGATTCCTTATTAGGCTTCTCAAAGTTTGGGCTTTATTCAAGCTTTTCATGAATTCTATTCTTTTGGACCCTCATTTCGTGTTCTTTGGTTTGTGACTTTATGGAGCCCTTATGGTTGAGCTTTTCTTCTTTCTCTACCCAAGTTTATATTTAAAGTTTTGGGCTTAAGGGGTTCATGGGCCTTACTTGACCCGTTTCGGCTTTCTGCGCCTTTTACGTCTTTTGTTGAACTTTCCAACTTGAGTGTTCTCAGCACTTTCTTGTTCAAACTTTATTTGAACTCTTTTCATCCCTTTCATTCATTTTAGATTCTTCATATTTTTTTTTCATGCATTCATCCCTTTGTTCCTAGGGTTGAATGTTATCCCCCGAGGCGTCACGCCTTTATTCCAAGTTTTCATACTTAACGTTTGTGTCGTGGAAAGTGAGGCGTCACACCAAAGGCCCATGATCCATGGCCGATCACATTACCCATTTTTGGGGCATGACACTTACCAAATTAGATCTCTCCAAACTCCTCTCATTGATGGAATTTTATGGCTTTGCAACATTTTGCTTCGAATCAGATTCGAAGACTCGATCAAATTCAAACTTTGATTGTACTTTTTTTCAACTTGAGGTGAAGACCTCTATTCATAGGACTCCAATAAAATTGGATTTTGGTTGAAATGAACTGATAGGATCAGATGACAAAGCCTGACTAATCAGAAAGAGTCCTAGGCCGGAAAGAATTCGTCCGGGCTAGGACTCTGCTTAGAGGGCCGGTCTGGCCATGTTGGCATTTCCCTAATACTCGGTCCATCCATGGGGGCTTGGTACTCTCTCTGGCCGGTTTGGTCCGGCCATGGGTGCTTTTCAGGGACCGTTTCGATCTATTGAAGGGGTTTGAATGTCTTGGAATTAAAGGAGGAGCGTTCAACCTTTGAAGCATGAAATGAATGATTAAAAAATCATTTTTTTAAAGTTTAGTTTGATAAAAAAACAAGATTTGATAGTGGGTTAAAACTTCTTTTAAAGAGGTTTGGTTGAAAAACAATTGAAACAAAGTCTAGAAGAGTCTCAAAAGGCAAAGAAGGCTCGCCCGAACTTATGAATCTTAAACTAGAGGGTTAAAAATATATATTTTAAGTTTGTTTGGATTGAAAACTGTTGAATTCTTGCAAAAAACAGCATACGAATCTTATATTAGATAAATAATACAGATTAATTTATTTTGATTACCCATAGTTTAAAAAATTACCTTCTGATTCGGTAGGTTTGAATCAGTACTGCAACCTTAGATCTTTCGGAGTATGATCTGATTGCCCGATCAGTAGAGACTTGGTGGGTGGTCACCAAAATTGTCCGCCACCTCTCTCTCTTTTCTGATTTCTCAAATCTTAACCCTAAATATAAAAAATATGAGCCTAAGCCACATATTTAAAGTTTAGGTCAAGTAGAGGAAACGGATTTGATCTGCAATTATGGACTACACCGGGGACCCAAGAATAATAATTAAATTGGGTTCTAGAAAAATTAAGAAATTACATATTAGCACCTCGTGATATATTTCAAATTCTTTTAATTGTAATTAATTCCAATAAATAATTACAAATGCACTCCAATTTAATTATTTCAGATCAATTACGATAAGAATTCTTATTTGCCGAATTATATAGCAAATAATATGATTCTCTGTGTTAAGTTTTCAATACCCTTTTAGTCAAATTTAATTAGTGACAATTTAATTTCACTAATATCTACAATTCTTGATTACCAAATTCAACTTATTTGATACACTACCAAATTAAACTAATAATTCACTGATCAAGTTTATTGGTAGCAAAAAAAATTATAAATTTATTAAGGGTGTATTATAATCCAGAATTATTATGGATACGAATTCCTCTGAAATATAACACTGGTCATATTCTAATATTTATTACCCAAACTACAGGGTCTATTGAAACAATAAGATTAAATCTCGTCCGTAAATAATTTAAAGTAGTAAAATATTAAAGCATGTTAGCATTCAATATTTCTCGGATTAAGAATTTATAAGTCCTCGAGCAAATCATGAAATTGTATAAGTTTAATCATGTCAGTATATGGACTTTAATTTCACATTTGGTAATATTCAATACATTCCTGGTGTACCGAACACAATCTCGCTTGAATTATCGAACAAATTTCTGTGATTAAGATAAACCACTAAGATTGTACTCACAACTATACTGATAGGATGTCAACCCTATCTAGGCTGTAAACTAATATAATTATACAAGAATTGGATTTCTGATCTTCTGTAAGTAAGTCGATCTCTACTTACCAGAATTTCTATTGTGTATAATTACCGATATTTTGTATTTTAATTATAAATAATTAAAATGTATTTTCTACAAACAAAGATATAAATGGGCTGAGACAATCCATTATATTATTAAAAAATAAAATAAAACATCTTACACTAGTTTTATATAAAAACTTAAACAATCTCTTACTTTTTATTAAAATCATGTGGCCATACATCTCAAATCTAAACCCTCTACGTGACTATTGAAAGTCATAGCCAGTAAGCTCGTCGTAAAAAGATCTACCAGGTTATCTACTTATGCAATCTTGATCACAACCACATCACCTATTTGATCAATATCTCAAATCAGGTGATACTTACCAGATTCTCTATTTGACAGAAAATATAAGTTAGTGTACCCAGATATCAAGTCTAGTACATAGCATGGCATACATAAAGCTTTCGACTACCGAAGCATAAGAAATTTCCTTCATTCTTTCTATCTGATCAAGTGTTTTAGGACACTGATCCTTAGATAGACTGATACCATGCCTGAAAGGAAGAAATATTTTCTTAAAATTCTATATGCTAAATATGGCGAGAACATTATCGATATAAAGTGATTGGAATAAGCCCAATATCCTTTTACCCCAATCTCGCAAAACCTTGATCCGAAGAATATGATTGACTTCTCCCAAGTCTTTCATATCGAACTGTCTTGACAACCATGTTAACTAAAAAATAACCCTAGAGGGGAAATGAATAGGATCTTTTAAGGTTTCACGTGTTTTAAAAAATAATTTAAAATAACTAAAATCAAGCAATCAATATATATATATATATAGAAATTCACAAGCAAGTAGACTGGAGATAAAGAGTTAGAGAAAGATGACACCGTCGATTTATCGTGGTTCGACTATCGCAGCTTACGTCCACTCCTCAAGCTCCTCTTGAGAATCTTTCCACTATCGATAAGCACTTACGGGTGTATTTCAAACCTTTTACAAAGATACACCAAGCTACGTTCCAAAACTTTCAAGCTTGTAGCACTTGTGATCTTCCTCTTTGTATACTACACCACACACAAAGACAAGTAACGGGTGACTCATCCTTACTTTTATAGAAATTTTATAGTAGTTTGATGTAAAAACATCAATGAGAGACTCTCTGAATAGAGTAGATATTATAATGAACTCTTAGAAGAAAAATCAGTAATATTCTTGATTCACGCAGTGATTCTTGGTGATCTGATCTTGAAATAATTTGTAATCATATCCATATATAAAAACAATCTTCAATATATCTGTTGTAATTCAAAATATTCTGAAGTCACGCTGAAATCACAGCTATTCTTTGTATAAAATCCCTAAAATTGAAATAATAATTTTCTTGATTTACGCAATGATTCTTGGTGATCTGATCTTGAAATTATTTGTAATCATCTCCATATATAAAAATAATCTCTATTA
Organism: Aequorea victoria; assembly: GCA_032361285.1. Classification (NCBI taxonomy): domain Eukaryota; kingdom Metazoa; phylum Cnidaria; class Hydrozoa; order Leptothecata; family Aequoreidae; genus Aequorea; species Aequorea victoria. The sequence goes on along the minus strand of JAUTBS010095167.1, from coordinate 4,707 downwards.
TTGCCATTTGAATTCAAGAAGTTCCTGAAATAGCATTGAAATCACAACTGTACTTTGCAGGATTTGCACTGAAGATTTATTGAAATCGCGCCCTTGAGTCGACTCACATTGAGGTTGGGTCGACTCAAAATACTTAGAATTCAGATTCCTCACCCGTGAGTTGACTCATGATGATGCTTGGGTCGACTCACAATGGTGGTGTCTTAGTTTCTTTCTCAAGCCTTCAGTTGGGTCGACTCACAGTGCCTTGGATCGATTGGTGCCTTGTTGTGTCAGCTCACGCTTGCCTTGGGTCGACTCATGCTAGTCTTGGGTTGACTCATGATCACTACAGAGTAAGATTCTGAGAGCTGTATGACTTGGGTCGACTCATAGTCACCTGCTGCAGAAGATGCCGAGAGCATGCACATTTGGGTCGACTCATGGTCGCGTGCTGCAGAAGATGCCGAGAGCATGCACATTTGGGTCGACTCATGGTCGCCTGTTGCAGAAGATGCCGAGAGCATGCACATTTGGGTCGACTCATGGTCTTCTTTGGGTCAACTCAAATCTTGAGTTTTTCCTGAAAATTTTATGTCTTGCTTCTGAGCTTATGCCTTGTTTGAGAATTGATTTAAAAAAAATTTTAACACCTGAAATAATTTCAAAACTTGTTAAATACAAGGTCAACCCCAATCATAGGTGTTAATTGTTCAAGAGTATTAAAAACATTTTGAACGATTCATTTAGTCATATAAAAAGATATTCTGAAAATATTTGATCAGATTAAGACTTTGTTTGTTATTATTAAAATCAATAATCACTTTCTTAAACTTTGGGGATAACAAACCACACATTTACATTAGACAATGTTCCCACATCGTTACCGATGAGAAGTATATCATCCACATTAAGTACAAGAAATATCACCATGCTTCCGTCAATATTTTTGTATACACAGCCTTCATCTGGATATTGATAAAAATCAAAGGACTTGATTGCCACATCAAATCGGATGTTCCAAGACCTGAATACTTGCTTAAGTCCATAAATGAATCTTTATAACTTGCATACCTTACTCTCTTGATTACTTACTATGAAACCATCTGGCTGCATCATAAGAATCATATAGATGCACTCGTCAAGATTTTCATTAAGAAATGCAGTCTTGACGTCCATTTGCAAATTTCATAATCGAAATGAGCGGCAATGGATAAAAGAATCTTGATAGACTTAATCATAGCTACCGGCGAAAAGGTTTCCTCATAATTGATCCTTTCTTTCTGAGTAAACCCTTTTGTAACAAGCCTAACTTTGAAAATTTCTACCTTTCTGTCTACCCTTTTTTTCTTCTTGTAGATCTATTTGCATCCGATAGCTTTTACCCCATCCGAAAAATTAACAAGATCCCAGACACGATTGGAATACATAGAATCCATCTTATAATTCATAACTTTCATCCAAAGGCCAGAGTCCTTGTCTTGGATAGTTTCGTTAAAGTTTCTCAGTTCTAGTTTATGTTCTCTTGAGATCTCACCGAAGTGTTCATCCAAATACACTAATCTGTCAGGCTGTTGGTTGACCCTCCTACTACGACGAGACTCTCCCTAAGCTTGTGTACTAATGACACGTTCATGATCATCAATAAATCTTCCACTACCAGAAAGCAATTGATATCAGTCGATATTTCATATTGTGCATTTTGTGCATCTGTTCGGTTACTGCCTCTTAACTCTTGTAAGATTAACTTAGTCTTTGGCTTGAAGTTCATAATATAATTCTCTTCTAAGAACCGGGTATTGGTGCTAACAATGACCTTCTGATTCTTAGGATCATAAAATAAACATTCCCGATGCCTTTAGGGTAGCCCACAAAGAGACACACATATGTCCTAAATTCTAACTTTACCGATTCCTTTTTCAGCACATATGCTGGATAATCTCAAATCCAAACATGTCACAGACTGGGCTTGCGCCTATTCCACAGTTCTGTGGGAGTTGAAAGAACTGACTTAGATGGAACTAGATTCAACAAATATATTGTCGCCTCTAATGCAAAACCCCAAAATAAATCTGGCAGATCCGTATAACTCATCATGGATCTAATCATATTCAAAAGAATCTGATTCCTTCTTTTTAAATAATTTTTATTAGAATTATTCAATTAAGTATTAAGCAGTGCTGGTAGAATAGGTTTGATAGTATACAAATTGTTCACCAATGTACCAGAACAGATATAAGACTGTCAAATTTAACAGAAATATTCCTATTAAAAATGACCAAATATCCATTCATCACCAATTTTGAAACAAAAATTAAATTCTTTCGAGTTGTAGGTACATAAAAATAATCTTCCAATATTATTCGGCTATCACTACCAAAATCAAGAATAAATATTTCTACTGCTACTAGTACTACCTTATTCGAGTCACCCATGAATAAAAATATTTCTCAATCAATAAATTGCATAGTTACCTGGAACCCCTGCAATGAATTGCAGACATGATTAGTGGCTCCTGAATCTACACATTAGGTTCATGTAGATTCTACCACATAACATGCTTCAACTATGAATGAGAAATTATTATTTTGATCATTATCGTAATTTGCTAAGAAGACCGGACAATACTTCTTCCAATATCCTGACATATGGCAAGAATAACACTTGCCTTCCAAAAGCTTTTCCGCCCCTTGAGTCTTTACTTTAGTTTTAACAATCGTATGTTACTTCTGAACTTTCCTTTTCTTCTTCTTCTTCCCTTTCGGGTCAGAAGTCGAGGATCATTCAAAAACATTCACCACAGACTGGTAGGTCTGGACTTCCTTTTTAAGTGTGCCCTCTACCGGTTCTGTTGGACATGATTTTATTAAAATAAATTTGAAATCTTTGACCATCAAGACAATGTTAAGATTCCTTTTTCAATCATTAAAAATTGATCCAGATAGTTTTTCCCTTAATATCAAAGTGAGAGAATTGAAGAAACTGCCCATTATATCTGGAAAAAAAATATTACATTCAATTAGTTTTTGTGGAAAGAAAAACTCATTTGAATTAATATTAAAATTGACTTCACTCGTCCATCAATTAAAAATAAATTCTGTCACTTAATCTAATTTTCTTAGAATTCAATTTCTCAGTGGAAGTTTATCTCATTCATTTTAAATTAGACAGATCGTATCTTTTAATTTTGTTATTTGAACAGTTTAGGAAAAAAAAAATCAACGAAATTAAATAATCAGAACCTTCGACCAGATAAATAATAACAGTGACTCCGGTGGGGAGAATATCATTATTTATATCTTAAGTGTATACCATTAGTTTATTCTCAAAATTAAAACTTACTCGTAATGAACCTCCCCGTTGGGGGATCACTCATACTTACTATTTAATTAAGAGAATTATCACTTAAGAATTTTATTCCTAATGATATCCGTAATTAAAATCCTCCGTTGGGAAGGTGAATTAATTACATCACACATAAAACATTAATGGAGGTTGTAGAGATTAATTAAAATCTCCGTGCTCACTTAATATTTAATAGAGGGATAAAAACGTTTTTATTTTCAAAAAAATTCAAAAGAGTATTTAATTTTCCATGCAAAAATTAATTTCTTGATTTTAATTATCCAAAATAAAGTTAATTATTTAAATTAAAATAAATTAGAAATCAAAATTAATTCATGCAAAAAATTAAAATTCCATTTTTAAAATTTTTGAAAAACAATCATGAAATTCTTTTTTCCAAAAAAATGTTTTCTAAGATCGGGACTTTTTAATCTATGTTGTCCATGTTTATAGGATTTCTAAATATACAACAATCATAAAAAGACATCCACACAGTTTATTAGAAATTTAAATAAACAAAGAAATTCTTCTCGTTTATAACCTGCTCAAACAGAGCCTTAAGACTTTTAGGGTTAAATCAACAAATCAATAAGGGTTTGGATACCCTTTCCAGCTGCCAGCTGCCAGCTACCATCGAGTCTTTCCCGAAAAAATTAGGATTTTTCAGCTTCACAAATATCAGCCATTGTTAGGATAGCAGTCATCAGCAATCCAGTCGCCTCTATCTTTCCTCACGTAACTAATTTATTTTCCCAAATTGCATTAGGGTTTTTGTCACACCCCAATTTGGGAGATATGACTAGCCATGGATAATGAATTTTGACCCAAAGAATTAAGTAAGCCTAACCATGCAAAAAATTAACTTGATGCTAATTATTGTTCAATTCACGTAGATTTAAGCAATTAAAATCCAATATCAACGAAAGTAGGTCCAACCGTTCATAATATCTCATCAATGTTGTCTCAATAACTACATAATCAATTGTTTTAATGTTTAATGCGGAAGTAATAATAAATGAATGCATATCCTAGAGGTCCTTATTCCTGGATCATTTGAAGCCGTCAAGTCCATCATCTAGCCTCTTTCTTGATTTTCTAAAATGTGTTGAGTACAACGTCAGCTAAAACTGATGAATGAAACATGCATAATACAATACAGTTCACAACAAGGGATACAAAATAGATTTGTAGATCAACATATTCATGGCATGATATATATACAGTAATATCAAAAAGGATAACTATTGAACCCATTCTTTCATTTTAAAAGGGTAAACACACAATCCATCATTTCTTTTAAAAAAAAACGATCACACAACCCATCATCTCATTTTATTTCATTCTTGAAAATATATATATATATATCTTTCCGTTGTTCTCGTT
>JAUTBS010095057.1:0-12959 GCA_032361285.1 Aequorea victoria | reverse complement strand
AACATGTTAGGACATCTTATATGATGATTAAAGAAGTGAAACGAGGAAGAAAACCATGAAAAAACTGAGTTTTGGAAACCATTGACTACTGCTCCGTGGATTGGGTCGACTTACAAGCCTTAAAATGAAGCTTCAGACGTTCTAGGCATTTTTCGTCCGGGCGTCCGGACAGAACTCGGCAGAGAGCTCGGTTGGGTCTTTTCCTCGGGTTGTGTCGACTCGTAGCCTCTCTAGGTCAACCCATCCTTGCCTAAACTACCTTTGGGTTGACACAAATCATGTTTGGGTCGACCCAACTTGCCTTAGGTTGGACCAGAACTCATTTGACTCGACATCGAGCCACTTGGTGTCGACTCAAGGCCCCTGAAATGCACTTGGTGTCGACCCAAACCCTCTTTGGGTCGACTCACAACATCAAAACTTTAAAAGATAAATTAAAACTAATTCAAAGTTGTTAGGCTCCGTTTGGACACTTGTTTAAAGTTTAAAAATAATTCTAAAGTGCTTAGACCCTGTTTGGGCATTTATTTAAGAACAAACTAAATCAATTAACAATTGAATTAACTTCTTAAACAAATATGGGAAATTATTAAATGGGTTAAGGGACCGTTTGGAACTTCTAGATTATTTATTTAGCTTCTTTTATTTATCTGGATTATTGCATTATATGAGGTTGACGTAGTTTGCATTCTCATACCTTTAGAAAATAGCTCGGACCTGAGGTGAGCGAATTTTTGCTATTTATTTTTCAAGATAAACCACCTTCATTACCCAAAAACTATTTTTAATGCAATTGTTCTTTCTCTTAAAATGCTTTTAAATTATTATGTATGTTACTTATTTCTGTAAAATCATTATACAACTGTTTTAAGAAAAATGTATATGTTTTAATACTTGCAAATAAAATTGTATGAAATACTCTTCTGCAAAACTCATGGAAAAATTGTTTCAAACACAAATAAATGAAGAATTATTCTCTTATGTCTATATGGTGCGATCATGAGATAAAATTCTTGGGATATGAACAAAGTTTAAGGGATATTTCTCTTCGGAGATGACTTTGGACAGCTAGGGAATAGAACCGGTTTGAATCTCGTGTTGACCCTAGTTGACTCAACAGTTAAGGGACAGCCCGGGTGCATTCGGTGACCTTAACTGGAATCGTGTAGGGAACAATCTCAGGCGCTAACCTGTGATGACTCTATTTTTCGATATTGGATTCATGGGCAAAAAGGGGCCGAGTTATGATGTGGCATTAATACTATTTATGCTTAGGCTGTTCTTGTATGAATTGATTGATTATTCCCACTCTCTGATGAGCATATCACTATACCATATTATGATGATACTATTTATATTTAATATATTTTGTTTTTGTGTCTAAGATTTTTGTGAACCGTAAATAAATATATATTTAATATTTTTTTAGACACTGTAAATAGGTTTTAAAATTTACTAAATTCTTATAAATAGAAATTATGTGTTTTCACTTGTTGTGTAAATAATTTTTCATTCCCTCCTCTCCTCCATCACGTTCGACCATCCTACGTGTTGCTACTATCACCGGTAAATACCTCTGACCACCACCTCAAGCCACCACTTTCCCCCAATGACCACCACCTCCACCAAACACTTCTCCCACCGGTCGCCACATTCACCCACCGTCGATGATCACCATCATTGCCACCACCTTCGACCTCCATTTCTATAAACTGGCCACTACCTCGATGCACCTACCTACCCCACCTCATACCTGCCAGTGCTGCCATCTCCACCTAATCGATTGCAACTTCCACCCACCAGCTCTCCCTATAGGCCACCACCTCCCCCACCAACCAACACTTCCACCCACAACCTTCCCCTATCGGTCGCCATCTCTGCTCACTCGTCGCCACCTCCACCCACCGTTATCGACCACCATCATCACCACCAATTGCAACCATCATTTTTCATGACTTCACCTACCTTTGTTCAAGCGGTCATTGGCAATCATCTTTACCAACTCTTCTACCATTGAGCGCCCCAATTCCACCACCATTGGTCACTTTCGCCAAATGATCACCTCTAGCCGTCGTTGACTATCACAAAGTTTAGTCACAATAACACCCCGCCTCTAACAGTGTTCTTGGGCGACTCCTAATCTTCTGCTAGCTAGTGGCTCCCTCCAACCACCTTTTATTTGTTTTAAAATAAAATTTTACAAAAACATATATTTTCCAAACGTTTTTTTTGTTTTTATTTAAAAAAACAATTAAAAATATTTTATGTTTATTGTAAAGAAAAAATAGAAAACTATTAAAAGAACTATTTAGTTTAGAAAAGCCCTATTATGCTTAATTTACCACAAAAGAACCCTTTCTCTTTAAAAAGGACTACATCAACCATACATATTTTTCAAGTGTCGATCACATGGCCAAAAATAAAAGAATAAAATCCTTTTTTTGTACAAAATCATTTTATATGTAAAATTATGTTAAAGTAAACGAAGCCTAAAATCAAAGTACGAATACTACAAACATACCAGAAGACACATGATAGCCTTGTTGCCTAAGAAGTCGAAAATGGAGGGTAATCATATAGAAATCATCGTCATCACAACCATTGAGGTCGTCGTTGATGTGTGTACTGTAAACTGATTGCAGTGCCGTCTCAATCTCATTTTCAAAGTGATATGCCACACCAAGACGTTGGAGTGAATCAACAAGAATCATTTCTCCCACGGGATTATTTCTTGCGTTATTTAGCATTATTTGTACCTCGCTTTTTAGTTCCTCGATCGGGCTTCTGCCTCGGGTTTCGATTTCTGTGTAGTAGCGATCTGTTAGAATGAAATTGAAAAGCAACAAAATAGAGATTGAAATAGTTTTGGAATAAAATGAGGCAGTTTAGTCACTCTCACTCTAGTATTTTGTTGTCATTATCATTTACCTCTATAAACTCTAACATACAAGCATATATAGCGTCAAGAAAAAAAAAAAGTATAATAGCTAACATATTCCATTTTACCATGGCATTAGAATAGTAGGTGACGAAATAATCTCCCCACCCCACACGCTACGATGATAATTGGCAACGCGACGAGGGACGTCGGCTGCAATACTTTTGGTAAAAGTAGATATTTCCATTTTTTCTCCCTCCTAAATTTTTTCTTTTGTAGTTTTCATCGTGTGGTTACGAAGGATAAGTAAATATGAGTGAACAAGAAGGCTTTTTAATCTAATTATGTGGAGTTTTGATGATATGGAGCAAAGTGCTCTTGTGCTCGCTATTTATAGTGAAAGTTTATCACACTCCGAACTCATAGGCAAATTTTATTAAATACATAAAAGTCATAAAATAGCCGAAAAAATCACACCCAAATGGGCCCTAAATTATGTGGCAATAACTTGTAAAATTCAAACTCAATTGGTTATTGAACAGAAACGTAGAAAAGATTGTTCTCAAAATTAAAGGAAAAACACTCAACACTTACGCCCCGTTTGGTAATATTTATAGTTTTTTCTTTTTTGATAACAATAGAAAATAAAAAGAAACAACATTTTTATACATACATATTTTTGTAAATATTTATTTTGAAACAAGTGATTGGTGGTTGAAAGGATTTGTAAGCGGCAGCAGAGTTTCCTAAGAAGATAGATGGAAGAAGTGATATGCATCGTGTCTAGAGGTCGTGACGAGTGATAGTGGCCAGAGGTGATCCAATAATAGCAGCATATGGTAGTAGAAATTGGGGTGCCTTAAAATAAGGTGAGTTACCAACGGACGTAGGTGGTGAATGGAGTTACGATGAGTCGTCGAAAATGATGTGGTTGAAATCTCAAATTGGTCGTAAAAGTAAATTATTTCTAAAGTCAAATTGTTACGCATTATCCAATGCACTTTAAAGATGCTACCAAACAAGTTGTCTATGTGAACATACAACCGCTAGACTCCAATACTAAATCTCAAATATCCACCCATATTTACTCATAAAAAGAATTTATGTATAAATACCATTTCAACTTCCACCTCTAGAGTTACCCTTAACGCCTAATGTTACCAATCCACTATGACTCACGGGGTAGTTTTCCCCAATCTGATAACTTACTATGACTTTCGATAGGAATCTGCGCCTACAGAACGCGTTTCCAATTAGACTTTGAAGCTAGTTAAACAGACATCCGAAGACAAGGGTGCGACACCCCCAAGTCCTACTAACACAACTCAACTTAACTACTCATAACCTATGTCCACATAATGGCAATCTTGCCCAGGTCTACAGAACCTATAAACCTAGAGCTCTTATACCAAATTGTCACACCCGCTTCCCTGAGGGTAAATCTTCTTACTCGGAGTGGGGTGACACGTGGCTATTTCACCACAAAGCTAATACAATCACATATAATCTTTAACTTAACCGTACAACTTAAGCATAATAACATTTCTCCAAGGGGATTCTCTATCCCTTACATACTAATACGTGATAAAACAAAGATATGGAATTCATCATTCTTCACCATACTACAACGACCATAGAACAAAACTAAAAGTGTACCGCTTACATCATATAATACAAAAGATAAAGTCCTCAAAACATAAATCTTCATCTCACGACTTCCTTTGGCATATGTGGACCAACTCCTACCTCAAGCTATGATCTGCAACCAAAAAGGTTACAAGTGAGTAGGCTTAGCATTAAAATGAAACAGACATGGAATAATTACATCAAAAGCAGTTGATAAAACATCTTTACACACACCATAAGACATTTTTCAAGATATGCATAACCGAACAAGGGGTACATTCTTCATCAATTGTATCAACACCAAAACTATGATATGCTTCAAAAGAATTTAAAACATCAAACACTCAACACACGCTGTCCAAAGGCCAAGTAGTCATTTAACCTCACGATCGGGAGTTCCGACGGTACCGTAACCTCATTACAATGTATCTAAATTGTAGAATGACGAGTAAGAGGGCCACTTATAAAATCACTAGTGGTAGGTGTATCTCCGCCCACAACTTGGGCTCCCCCAACGGAGTAATGCCTTAAAAGGCCAAAACTACGGACAATCTGCCTCCACCCTTTATGGGCAATGCCATTATGGCTACTATGCCCTTATCACCTTTGGGCTCGGGATGGTTACCTGTTTAACTTGACATATACAAGCAAACCCCATGCAATAAAACCATTATGATCTCAAAGAATTATTACAACACATGCTCATAACAGAGAAATGAAGATTAAATGATCAACATCATTCACGCACCCATCATCTTTATAAACAACATGAGATCCTTTCAAAACAATTTACAAAACATTTAAGGGAACACATTTATTATATTTTATTTTAACAGAAACTAGCCACTCTCACCTTTAAACCAAGAGCTTCAAACTTGGCCACTACTATCACGAGGCGCCTTGCCTTCCTCCTCGAAAACCTTTTCAAAACCTATAATTCATAACAATCATATGTAAGGATCTACCTTAGCCTCATAGAATTCTACCCTTTTTATGTTTTCATGAATTAAATATGCTTATTAGTAATATATTTCATGAAGATACTTAGGGTCAAAAGGGTCTCTAAACATCTCAAAAATACGGCTGGAACAGAATAATTTTTGTGCATCTGAGTCGACTCAGACATTCATTGAGTCGACTCACAAGGCTCTGGGTGGACTCACCGCTCCTTTGGGTTGACTCAGAAAAATTCATGGGATGTCTGGGATCATCGTAGGGGTCGACTTGTCTCGACTCATGCGCGCGGTAACAAGGCTTGGGTCGACTCCCTCATGACCTGGGTCGACTCAAAACCCCGCCTGCAAAACTACAGAGAGCTAACCAACATTGAGTCGACACCCACACTCCTGGGATTGACTCACGCCAAAGGTTTGAACTTGGGTCGACACAACCGAGGCTTGGGTTGTCTCAAATCCTCGCCTGTCAAAACTATCGAGAGCTAAAAGTGCTTGAGTCGACACCTCCAACTTTTGGGTTGACCAAAAACCTGAAAATTCCTGATGCTCTATTTTGGGTATTTTCTGATATGAGGCTCTACTTGGGGGAAATAAACTTAGTTTTTTAAGATATCTTCCAAAACTCATTCCTCGCCATAAACTCTTTCAACCTCCTCCCTCCATATAACCAACATGCATGACCCCAAACTTCTCGAAAGAAGAACTTTTATCCAAATCCTGTAACTTAACTTCCAATATTCCCATATACTCACTCACTCTTGGGTCTAAAACTGCCAAAGATTGTCTGATTCGCTTAAAGTAATAGAGACTAGGAAAAGGGTTTAAAACTTCCAAAACAAGGATAAGATATTTACCTCTTGAAACTTTCACCAATCTGGTACAGCAACCAGAGTCTCTAACCCAGAGATTCAGTTCTTCTTTTTTGTCTTCTCTAAACTTCTCAGCTCAAGTGTTTTCCCCTCACTGGTTTCTATCTCTCCCTTTTATCCTCTTACTTTTCATGAGAACCAACAGACTCAAACTCAGAGAGATAGAGAGAGTAGTATCAGTAGATGAACATAACACTAGGACGGTGAGCCGCTCAACAGCGTCCACCTATCCCAGGAAGAGACGTCCATCCTGACATCCCCACCAACCATCCCCCAAATCTCTAATTTTTCAGGAGATCAAACCTCCTTCCTCACAATCACACTTCACTCCCTCTCCTATATGATATTACATATTTTAACATTCATTTCCTCTAAATTACTAAATTGTCCCCATTAATGTTCTATTTTATATGGCCAAATAATTATGGGTTCTCACACTTATGGAAGTTTTAAACCCCTTCCTTAGTCTTTCCTACCCAAGACCTGATATTCATGTGAGTTTTCCCTTTTGCCCAAGAGTGGGTAAAGATATGGAGAAATTCAAAGTTTGGGTTTAGAAATTATTGAAACATTTCTCCTATGGAGAAGTCATGTATGCATTTTTTGTGGAAGGGAGGAAATTAATGGGAGGAGTTAGGACCATGAGAGATGTCTAAACCCTTTTCTTTTTTGCCCAAACAGAGCCTTAGACCAGACCTGTGCTAAAAACAGAGCATCAGCAATTTTCCTGGGTTTTGGGTTGACCCAAGTGGTCTGGGTGTCGACTCAAGGTTATTAGGTTTTTGTTGTTTCAAGCAGGCAAGAGCCTAAGTCGACCCATGATCTATAGGTGTCGACTCAAGCATTTTAGCTCTCGGTAGTTTTGGCAGGCGAGGGTTTAAGTTAACCCAAGCCTCTGTATGTGTTGACCCAAGTATAGATCTTCCGTGTGAGTCGACCCAAGTGTTGTGGGTGTTGACTCAAGATTGTTTGGTCTCGGTAGTTTGCACAGGTGAGGACCTGTGTCAACCCAAGGATGGTGTGTGTCGACTCAAATGAAACCCCATGCAAGTGAGTCGAGTCTGGTCGACCCCTGCATCGTCCCCTAAGCGCCCCATAAGCCCCATGAGTCAACTCGAAGCTGAGGTGAGTCGACCAAGAGCCTTGTGAGTCGACTCAATGAAGGTCTGAGTTGACTCAGATGAGTGAATATCCTTCTGTTCCTGAGGTATTTTGGGATATTTGGAGACCCTTTTGACCTTAAGTTCCTTCATGAAAAATATAACTCATAAGCATATTTAACTCATGAAAACATATAAAGGGTATAATCACATGAGGTAAAGGTAAGTTCTTATATACGGTTGTTATGAATTATAGGGCTTGAAAGAGTGTTTGAGGAAGGACCAACACCTCGCGAGAGTGGTGGCCAAGCTTGAAGTTTTGATTTTAAAGGTGAGGGTGGCTAGTTTCTTGTTAAAATAAAATATGATCAATGTGTTCTTTTAAATGTTTTAGTGATTTATTTTGATATGATCTCATTTTGTTTATAAAGAAGATGGGTGTGTGAAATAATGTTGATCCTTTAATACTTTTCTCTATTGTGAGCATGTGTTTTAAATAAATTCATGAGATCATAATGGTTTATTTGGATGAGGTTTTGTTTGAATGTGCCAAGTTAAGCGGGTAACCATCCTGAGCCCAAAGCTGATAAGGGCGTAGTAGCCATAATGGCATTGCTCATAATGGGTGGAGGTGGCTTGTTCACAGTATGACCTTTTAAGGCATTACCCCGTTGGGGGAGCCTAAGGTGTGGGCAGAGATGCACCTACCACTGGTGACTTTATGAGTGGCCCTCTTACTCGCCACTCTAAAATTATAGATGCGATGTAACGAGGTTACAGTATCCTCAAAACTCCCGATCGTGAGGTTAAATGACTACTTGGCCATTGGAAAGTGTGCGTTGGGTGTGTGGTGTTATATATGCGTTTGAAGCATATCACGGTTTGGTGTTAATTCATTTGTTGAAGGATGTACTTCTTGTACTATATTGCATATCATGAAATATGTTTTATGGTGTCTGTAAAGATGCTTTATCAACTACTTTTGATGCAATTATTTCATGTCTTATTTCATTTTAATACTATGCCCACTTTCCTGTAACCTTTTTAGTTGCAGATTATAGTTCGGGGTAGACTTTGGTCCACATATGCCAGAGGTGATTAGGAGATGAAGATTTTGTTGTCAAGGGATTTTATCTTTTAGATTGTATGATGTAAACATTATTTTCTGCTATGATGTTTTGGTGGTTGTAGTTATAGTTGTGAATGATGGATTCCATATTTTGATTTAATTGTTGGTACGTATGGGATAGAGGATTCCCATGGAAAGATATAACTATGTTTAAATTAAATGGATCGGTTTAAGGATTAATGTTAATTCTTTATTATTAAGGTGATATAATTTTGTGCCACCCCACTCTGAGTAAGAATATTTACTCTCAGGGGAGCGGGTGTGACATTTTAGTATCAGAGCACTAGGTATATAGGTTCTGTAGACCTAGATGAGGTTGACATTATGTGGACATAAGTTGTGGGTAGTTAAGTTGAGTTGTGTTAGTAGGACTTAGGTGTGTCGTACCCTTATCTTCGAACGTCTGTTTGACTAGCTTTGAAGTCTGATTGGAAACGCATTCTGCAGGCGTAGATTTCGATCGGAAGTCATGGTAAGTTATCATATTTGGGGAAAACTACCCTAGGAGTCATAGTGGGTTGGTAATATTAGATGTTAGTTATAAACCTTGAAGTGGAAGTTGAAAGGGTTTTTGCATATATAATTCACTATTATGTGTCGATATTAATGAATTAGAGGCTGAGCATTGAAGTTTTATCTATTTTCATTTATGATGTAGTGATGGAGAATCCAGATGAAGTATCGTTTGCCCCTGAGAAACCAGGGGGGAAGGGCAAGGAGTACCCCTGCAGGTAGAGCAAGCTATGTCTCAAGCGAATCAGACGATGAGAATCTTATAAACCATTACTCGGTTAACGGAGACGAACACCCGTTTGTTGAGTATACAAGTGGGGGGTGATAAGTCTTGAGCAAAATAGTTTAAGGACCTAGGAGCGAAGTAATTTCATGGAACTTTAGATCCGGCTGAGGTGGAGCAATGTCTCAAAGATGCAGTACGTATTCTTGACCGTATTGGAGTGACAAAAAATGAGCATATGGACCTTATCACTTTCATGATCTGAGGAGAAGCCTACAACTGGTGGGAGGCAACTGAGAGATTGTTGAAAATGCCTATTCTTGGAGTGGAATCCCCGGTGCCACAAGAGATTTCTTGGACTCGATTTGTAAAGGCCTTTGAGGAACAATACAAGCCGATGATTTATAAGTATGAGAAAGAGCAAGAATTCATCAAATTGATCTAGAAGAATATGAGCGTGACAGAATATGAGATGAAATTCACAGAATTGTCACGGTTTGCATCGCTACTAGTATAAGATGAAGAGGCTAGATGTAGGAGGTTCAAGAGAGGTTTAGACTATGCGGTCCAAACAAGATTGACAGTGTTGGAAATTGGCAATTATGCCAGTTTGGTGAACAAAGCTCGCATGATTGAGAAAGACGTGAAGGAAGGATCCAAAAGGCGAGAGGATTTCAAGAAGCGTAAATTTGGTGGTACATTGTCATACAAGTCGAGAAAGAACAATTTCAGAAATGCTATGAGCAAACCACCGACTTTCCAAAGCCAAAGTTTTTAGTCCGTGGCAAATAGTACAGGTTTCAAAGAAAATCAGCCCAATAATGGGAGTTTTAGCAAGAATGAGAGGGGAAAAACCCCTACATGTTTTAGATGTGGAGCACCTGACCATTTTATCAAAGATTTTTCAAGAAAATAGGTCGTATTCTACCGTTGCAATTAGCCCGGACATGTGGCTAACAATTGCGGACAACAAGGGATGCCGACCACATCCTCCATGGGAAATAGGAAGACTGTGGGCAGTGGATCAGTAGAGTCGACGCTAAATAAGGCGAATGGAGTTGCGGTGGAAAGATCCATTACACCTGGACGTGTGTTTACTATTACGCGACAGGATGCACGGGCTACACCAGAAGTAGTGACAGGTACTATTTTTGTTTTTGACAAGCAAGCCCATGTTCTCATTGGTCCCGGATCAAGGCATTCTTTTATCGCACCTATGTTTATATCACAAGTAGAGAGCATTATACCCGAACCCTTAGATTTCATTGTCACCATTGCAACACCCCTTGGGGAGGAAATGTTGATCACAACCATATACCGAAAGTGTCTATTAAAGATATGGGAACAAGAAATGAACATTGATGTTATGCCATTAAATATGAGAGAATTTGGTCTTATACTTGGAATGGATTGGTTGTCGATGTATCATGCGTCCCTCGATTGCTTTGGGAAGAGGGTGATCTTTAAGATCTCTGGTGAGGAAGAATTTGTTTTTCAAGGTTAGAAGAGTAGAACGCCTATTCGTTTTGTATCAGCCCTTAAGGCAACTAAATGGTTGCAGAAGGGGTATCAAGGATTTTTAGCACATGTCATGGATACTGAAGTAGAAAAAGAGGAACTTTCGAGGATACCGATCATTTGTGATTTCTCGAATGTATTTCAAGATGAGTTACCAGGGTTTTCTATAGACCGGGAGATTGAGTTTTCCATTGAAGTGTATCCAGGAACATCACCTATATCAATTGCACCTTATCGCATGTCTCCTATGGAGTTGAGAGAACTGAAGGAGCAGTTGCAAGAATTATTGGACAAGGGTTTCATCTAGCCTAGTGTCTCACCATGGGGAGCACCCATGCTATTTATGAAGAAGAAAGATGGAACCTTAATAATGTGTATTGATTATCGGCAGTTGAATAGGGTTACGGTGAAGAACAAATATCCTTTGCCCAAAATAGACGATTTGTTTGATCAACTGCAAAGAGCTTGTGTATTTTCAAAGATTGACTTGAGATCGGGTTATCATCAATTGAAATTCAAGAAATCAGATATATGAAAGATGGTTTTTTGAACCCGTTATGGCCATTATGAGTTTGAGGTGATGTCATTTGGGTTAACAAATGCGCTGGCCACATTCATAGATCTTATGAACCGTGTGTTTCGGGATTACCTAGACAAATTCGTGATTGTTTTTATAGATGATGTTTTGATCTATTCCCATAGTAGGGAGGAGCATGCGAAACATTTGAGGATTGTGTTGCAAACTTTGAAAGATCACAAGTTCTATGCCAAATTCAATAAATGTGAGTTTTGGTTAGACAATGTTGTATTTCTTGGGCAAATTATTTCAGGAGAGGGCATTCAGGTGGATCCGAAAAAGGTGGAAGCAGTGATAAACTGGGAAAGGCCAACCAATGTGACAGAAGTCCGTAGTTTCTTGGATTTGGCTGGGTACTATCGGAGATTTGTAAAAGATTTATTCTTAATCGTGAAACCTTTGACCCGATTGACACAAAAGAATGTAAGGTTCGAGTGAATCAATCAGCGTGAAAAGAGTTTTATAGAGTTGAAGGAAAGATTGACGACCGCACTGGTTTTAACAATTCCTTCGGAAAAGAGAAATTTTGTGATTTATACTGATGCATCCCATCAAGGCTTAGGCTATGTGCTTATGCAAGAAGGAAGGGTGATCGCGTATGCATTCAGACAGTTGAAGGCTCATGAGAAAAATTATCCGACCTACGATCTTGAATTAACAGCTATTGTGTTTGCTCTGAAATTATGGCGGCATTATTTGTATGGTGAAACTACGAAAATTTATACTGATCACCAGAGCTTAAAGTATCTTTTCACCCAGAAGGAGTTGAATTTGCTCCAAAGAAGATGGATGAAATCACTGAAAGATTATGATTGCACCATTAACTATCATCCGGGAAAAGCAAATGTAGTGGCCAACGCTCTAAGTAAAAAGTCGATGGGAAGCATAGCACATTTACAAGAAGTTTCAACAAGTCTGTTCTGGGAACTGCTATCGTTAAGGGTGAATTTTTCAGGAGGCACGGAGACAATTTTACTTGCGACCCTTTCGATCCGACCACTTCTCCTAGACAGAATTTAAGAAGCACAAAATATGGATTCTCAACTTATGACGTTACAAGATGATGTGATTAGAAAAATTAATAAAGATTTTTCAGTTTCGGAGGATGAAGTGTTGATGCATGGAAAATGTTTATGTGTTCCGGCCGATGCTGGCCTAAGAAGAGAAATTTTGGAGTAAGCTCATAATTCAAAGTACGTAATGCACCCGGATAGTACGAAAATGTATCGGGACTTACGAAAAAACTATTGGTGGCATGGAATGAAATGAGATGTAGCCGATTATGTTTCTAAGTGTTTGGTATGCCAACAAGTCAAGATTGAACATCAACGATTGGCACGATTGTGGCAACCTTTGCCGATACCAAAAGTGAAAATGGGAACATATTACTATGGACTTTGTGACGCCTCACGTTTCACGGCACGTTCATTGATGCACTAAACATCAAATGAAGATGTAGGATTACTTTAATTGGTTAAAAAGAGATTCTAACTCTAGAATATAAGCTCTCTAAACCCTAGAGAAGTGGGTGATCAAAGTAAAGAAGGAAAAGACTTAAGAAAATTACGCC
>JAUTBS010094835.1:0-12960 GCA_032361285.1 Aequorea victoria | reverse complement strand
CAACAACCAATTAGATTTGTTTTAGCTATTAAACTCATAGATCTTAAATCAATATGTTGTTGAGTCAAAACAAAAGTGAGCAAAAGCTTGAGGACTTGATTGAAAGACATTTTAGGCCAACAGATACATTTAGAGAGAGCTTGAGAGTTGAGAGTTTGTAATCCGTATTGATTATAGTGGATTGATCTCGTCACCTCCCATGAACGCAGACATTCTGTCAAACCACGTATATCTGTTATTCTCGTGTGATTGTTTCGTTCGTACTTCTCTTTATTGTTTTTTGATTTGATTGAGCTGCGATTTATCGCACAACAAAAATGTCATTAAATTAATAACCTGCTAATTTATAATAACAATAACAACAATAATAATAATAATAATAATAATAATAATAATAATATTATAGTAATAGAATAATTAGATCTGAATTAATTATAATTTTTATGTAAATATAAAAGATGCTATTTAATTAAAGGACAAGATAAGAGGGAAATTTTTCTAAGGCATTAAAACCCTATTCATTGATTTAAAATGTTTAGTATCTCCAAAAATCAAAATCATAACTGAGAATTCATTTTCATAGAAAAAGAAAGAAAATAAAAGTTAGAAAACAATAACAGATTGTTCAAGCATGAAGCACAAACACAAGAATAAGTCAAAGTGAACTACCGCAGAAGGCTCCAAATCAAGCAATCAGAGATTTGCTGTGAGCTCACACGACTATAAGAAAAAACACAAATAACAAATTGAGTCATTCTGCAACTTTTGTCATTTGTGTTGAAATTGGTCCAAATTCACGTTTAACGTCCAGACGTTTAGTTCAAAATGTTCGAACGCTTGAAGACAGTGAATGATTTTTTAGTCTCTGCGCTATAACATCTGAACGCAGTTGAAAGCGTTCGAACGCGCGGTTCGTCGGGTGACAAACGTTCGAATATTGCGACGAGCGTTCAGACGCTTCCGCAGACTACAGGTTCACGAATTAGGGTAATAGGTCGATTTTTTATTTTATGAACTTCGTTGATCATGGTTATAATTTTTTGTAAGTTTATGGACTTTGTTGCAATTAGATGCTTCAGTTAGATTTTGAGATTTTTGTAATGAATATCTTTTACATTTAAGAAATTGTTTTGTATATTTGAATTAGTTTTTTGGATGTTAAATTTATTTTGAAATTATTTTTAGATACATATTTGTGATTATTTCGAATTCATGAATGAATGAGCATTGAGATTTGTACGCACATGTAACAGTTACATGATATATATGTGTGTCGAATTTGAATGAGTATTGAGAATGACTTGAAATGAATATTAGTGATTTATTTAGATGTATGGATGAATGAGTAAGAATTAGTGTTTTTAATGGATTGAGTGCTACAGGTTATAGGATATATGTATGAATGACAAATAAAAAAAAATCTTAATAAAATATTTATTTTAAAAAAAATTAAATTTGTATCGACTTAACTATTTTGGTGGCCAAAAGTCTATCGCAGGAATTTCTAGTAATGAAAGATTTTTAGTTGCCAAAAGCTGTTTTTGGCGACCAAAATAGTCAGTCGCTACAAAAGTAAGTCTTTCGCGATTAAAATATTTTGGCGTTATTCACTTTTACCAACTAAAGATTTTTGTTGCTAATAGACCACTTTTGACGACCAAACTAGGTTGTCACTAAGTGCTTCTTTGGACAACAAAAATATTTAGTCACAAAAAAGTATACCAACGACAGCTAAAAGTCTTTTCGTGATGAATGTCTTTTATTGCGAAAGGTATGTATTGGCAACTAAATTATTAGTCGCAACATGGCATCTTCAGCAACTAAAACAAATTTGGTCTCAAAAAAACTTTTTGTCACCAGGTATTGTCTACCAAATCGCGATCAAAATATTTAGTTGCCAAAACGTTATGATGACTAAAATATGACTTTTGCCGACCAAAATTTTAGTCGCAAAAAATGCACTTTCTTGTAGTGCACAATCCCCGTCTGATATCTTTTCGGACTTCTTCCTGATCAGAGATTGATGTAAATCTCTTTGATACAGGATATTATCAATTTGCATCTTCTAAAGAACATAGTTGGTTATGTTTAACTTCGTGATCTTGATCTTATTTTTCTCGTCATCTGAACGATTCCTAATCTCTGAATCTTACTTTGATATTAATAATTATTGAGGATTGATACACTTTGAATTCATCTACGGGTCGAGATTAATGGTGATAAGGATAAAGCTGATCGGTCGGTCCCCACCGATCGAGTAGAAAAGTAACTGAGCATCAAAGAGCAATTACAGGGAAAGAGTCACCTGCCTAAAAGACAGGGTTCCATCACAAGCCAAGAGAGGCGCCGAGTGCAAGTGCCCTACTCGGTCGGACGCGTCAGCTCGGCAAAGCCGGCCCACCGAGGAGATCACCTTCTGAGCACCGAAAAGGCAATATCGAGAAATCAGCCAAGGGGTCAGCACGAATCCCGAGATTCACGCTCAGTAAGCGGATCTTCAGGGATTCTTTCCTATCTATTCCAACAATCAAGGATCACGAGACAGTTATAAATAACAGCATTCTCAAACCTAAAAGGTACGCAATTAATTAGCCAGTAATTCCTACATTCATTCTATTTTGACTGCCTACTCTCTGACTTAGGCATCAGAGCCTCCTAGGCCGGCACCCCACCGGTGTCTAGGTTATTATTCTTTTCAGGTTCATCAGCGGAGCATTAGCAAAATGACTCGGCATCACCAAGCCTGAGGCAAGTCGAGGTGATCATCAACCATCCAAATTCAGGGACCAACACTTAGTATTACTACTGGTAAGCAAACTTTTATATCCTATTTTGCTGGGATCTTATACATTTTTAGAATCATTTACACTTGTATTTAATAAAATTAAGTATTTGATTATACATAAAAAAAATCTATATAAACATTGATTTTTATGAATTTACAATTGTTATTTTACATGAATAACTAAATAAACTTTTATATGTATAACTAATCAATTATTAATCTTTAATATATAGATTTAAACTTATGTTTCTAAATCTTTCTAATTTTTTGTGTTTAAAATGTTCTCGAAACATTTTCAAAATAATTTCAAAATGTTTCGAAACGTTTCCGTTTTCATACTAATGAAAACAACGCATGGAAATGAAATTTTGATCATTGGTCTCAACACTTTCCGAGATGGGATTTTTATCTTTGTCCCTTGATAAGCATTTTTATATTTTTCTAGGTAGATTTTTTATTTTTATCCAAACTTAGATTGTGTTTCAACGCTCCCTGAGGTGGGTGATCTTTCCTTCGTCTCCCCCAACTTAGGTCGTGTCTGAACACTTTTCAAGATGGAATTTTTTATCTTTGGACCAATTTAGGTTACGTCTCAATGCTTTTTATAAGAGGTGTACTTTCCTTCGTCTCTTCCAATTTAGGTCGTGTCTCAACACTTTTCAATATAAAATTTTTTACCTTAGGACCAACTTAGGTTGCGCTTCAACGCTTCCTGATACGGGTTAGCTTTCTTTCATCTCGCCCAACTTAGGTCGTGTCTCAACAGTTCCCAAGATGGAAATTTTATTTTTGAACCAAAGTTAGGTTGCATTTCAATACTTTTCGATGTGGATGAGCTTTCCTTCGTCTCGCCCAACTTAGGCCGTGTCTCAACACTTCCCAAGATGTGAATTTTTATCTTTGGACCAACTTACGTTGTGTTTCAACGCTTTCTAAGAGGGGTGAGCTTTCCTTTGTCTCGCCCTTTCCTTCATCTCGCCCAACTTAGGTCGTGTCTCAACACTTCCTAAGATGGATTTTTTCTATTTTTCTGGTCACTAGATAAACGTCTTCACGCTTCCCTAGGTTTATTAAATTTTTGTTTTTGGTCCAACTTAGGTTGCGTCTCAACGCTTCCTATGAGATGTGAGTTTTTCTTCGACTCGCCCAACTTAGGTCGTGTCTTAACACTTTCTAAGACATAATTTTTTATTTTTCTGGTCACTAGATAAGCATTTTCATGCTTTTCTAGGTTTATTGAAGTTTTAGTTTTTGTCCAACTTAGGTTGCGTCCTAACGCTTCCTAAGAGGGGTGAGCTTTTATTCGTCTCGCCCAACTTAGGTCATTTCTCAATACTTCCTAAGAAGGAATTTTCTATTTTTCTAGTCACTAGATAAGCGCCTTCACGCTTTCTTAGGTTTATTGAATTTTTGTTTTTGGTCCAACTTATGTTGTGTCTCAACGCTTCCTAAGAGGGGTGAGCTTTCCTTCGTCTCGCCCAACTTAGGTCGTGTCTCAACACTTCCTAAGACATAGTTTTTCTATTTTTTTGGTCACTAGATAAGCGTTTTCATGCTTTCCTAGATTTATTGAATTTTTTCTTTTGGTACAACTTAAGTTGCATTTTAACGCTTCTCGAGTTGGGTGAGCTTTCCTTCGTCTCCCCCAACTTAGGCCGTGTCTCAACAGTTCTCGAGAAGAAATTTTTATCTTTGTCCCTAGATAAATATTTTCACGTTTTTCTCTAGAGATTTTTCATTTTTATCCAAATTTATGTTGCATTTCAATGCTTCCTGAGGTGGGTGAGCTTTCCTTCGTCTCCCCCAAATTAGGTTATGTCTCAACACTTCCCGAGATGGAATTTTTATCTTTGTCCCTAAATAAGTGTTTTCACGCTTTTTTAGGAGAAATTTTCATTTTTATCCGAACTTAGGTTGTGTTTCAACGCTTCCTGAGGTGGGTGAGTTTTTCTTCATCTCCCCTAACTTAGGTCGTGTCTGAGCACTTCCCGAGATAGAATTTTTTATCTTTGTCCCTAGATAAGCGTTTTCACCATTTTCTAGGGAGATTTTTCTTTTTTATCCAAACTTAGGTTGTGTTTCAACGTTTCGTGAAGTGGATGAGCTTTCTTTCGTCTCGCCCAACTTAGGTCGTGTCTTAACACTTCCCGAGATGGAATTTTTTATTTTTTTGATCACTAGATAAGCGTTTTCACGCTTTTCTAAATTTATTGAATTTTTCTATTTTTTCCCTCTTTTTCTCTTTTTCTTTTTTTTTTTGTTGCAAGTTCCCCGCCCTTTTATGGAGGACTGCCTCCACACTATCACCGACTTGAGGATACTGGTGAGGCAGCAGACTCATATGCGGCGGGATTTGCATGCTGACCCCATCCCCCGACCTTCTCACCTTCCTCCTCGTCCGGCGGTGAGTAATTTTATTGCATGTCCATTTTCATTTATTTGTACATATTCTTATGATGATACTATGTTTCTTCTTTCTTTTCCTTTTCTCTTTCTTATCTTTTTATTTCAGGTTCCCCGCCTTGTCAGCTGTGGCCGTTCCACTCACGGGGATTTCTCATCCTCTCGCGCTGCCAGCCTGTCCGCTGTTGGTCTATTTGCGGCTACTTTTCGGGGTTCTATTTTGCAGACGAGGGTTCGGCTGCATCAGATCGATAATGATGACGAGGACTATGATTCAGGGAAGGCCATCACCTTTGGTTCTTCCATCCCGGAACCCCTACACCGCACCCGGCGTCGACAGGACTAGGGAGTCTTTTTTTTATTATTTGTATCCTGTACACACACCTACATTTTCTTTATATACATTTTATTGGATAGGCTTTCGTGCCTAATGGATGTTCATCTTGGCACCGTCAGTTCTTTTCACCTTTTCTTTTCTTTGTATGGAAGCTACATTATTTATATACATGGATAGTGTTTTTCATGAGTCAATGAGTGTAATAATGTGGGTAACAAACCAAAAAAAAAATGACACTCCTTTTTTTTAAAGCAACACACATTTTTTATTTATTATTATTATATATATTTTTTAAAAAATAAAAAGTAAACTCGATTCAACTTCATATTGCTATGCTTTCAAAAAAAGGTTCACTCATAAAAACTTCTTCTTGTTATGTTACTTTACAAGGTTGAATGAGCAATTTGTGCCTTTTTCAACATGTTGGGAACTATCACAATAAGATCAAGTCTTGAGAATTTCTCCCTTAAAATTTTATTGTTTCTCCATTTTACCGATCAAGGTTCACGTAGATCATTCAATTTCCATGAGAACAGAACGAGTTCCTCCGTTGATTTATATACATATCATGTCTCTAGTAAGTCATTTCCATCCATGCCCATATTTTCATGTAAGACCTCATATTTTGGAGTCGGGGGCTTCCCCTTACTTCACGAATCCTTATGCTTCCATCAGAAGGTATATGAGAAGTGGTAGTTTCATGCCCTTCATTACTCTTAATGTTTCCGTCAAAAGGTGTATAAGAATTAGGTTTTTCATGCTCCTTGTTCCATGCGATTTCACGGTTTGAACAATACTGCATATAATTCACCGCTTGTTCTGTGCTAGTTCTCACGATCTTAATGCAAAAGTATATCTCTAGCTTCCAATCATAACGTGTCTTTGAGTCTGCTCTTCTCATGTGTATGATTCTTATTACTAAGTCATGTTTCTCAATCTGAAATGACTTTCTTTAGGACCGTAATAAAGGCCATGGTTAGGATTTAAGAAATGAAGAGAAAAAGTCTCAAATATCAACGCATTGCTAGGATTTTTAAAAGTTAGCAGTCATCTTTCATATCTTGTTTGTCCCTAGTTTCAACCTTGTTTGGTTGATGACTTTTCTTCTTCTTACTGTCTACCCCCTTTCGTACTTTCTCATTGTTTTTCTTTTCTTTCCTTCATTTTCTTTTCTTTCCTTTTTTCTTTCTTCTTAATTTCCCCTTTGTATGTTTGTTTCTTTTTTTCTTATTCATTCCACTTCTCTTTTATTTTCCTTCCTCCATTCTTTTCTCCTTCTTTTTATTTTCGCTAGTGTGGAGGATGACTGGCTAACAGAGTGTTGAAAGAAAATTTTGTAAGCTCAACGAGATTGACAATAGATATTTGTAAAATATGTAGATAGTAGAAATGATGACCTTTCTTCACTTTGACTCGCATGACTAAGTTATAAGTATCCAAACACATAATGAAGCGAACTCTCATGCTTGCTTTGACTGAACTAGTTTTCACCCTTCTTCATAAAGTTTGTAAGTGACAAGCCTTGTGAGCGAAAATGATGCCATGACTTGAGTCTATTCTCTTTTCTTTCTTATTTTACTCTAAATTTTGCCTAGACTGCCCTTTTGGATTTTCAGCCTACCGAGCTTTCTTTTTCTTTTTCTTTTTTTTTGTTTAACTCTATCTTTTGCGTAGACCGCCCTCTTGGATTTTCAGCCTACCGAGCTTTTTTTTTTACTCAAAATCATGCATTCAACGAACTCACGAAATTTTATGGCATTGTGAAATTTCTTCCTTCGACAATTGATGGCACTATTCCAAACTCGAGACTGATCTTTATGGGAGAGACTTCCACGTGTTCCCATTAGCAAATCTAACAATCATTGGTGTTTCTCAAAAAGATTTTATGGATTTAACTTTGATCTCTCGGGGATCCCCCTCAATACTTGATTTTATTATTATAGTTTCTTTCATTGTGAATTGGACACATCTCTTTGTGAGAAAAAGAAAGTTTTGGCAAAATGCTGGTAAAAATCTCAAAGGTTTGGGTTGTCAGGTATCCTTTAAGGGAATCAGGCCTTATCATCATTCAAGAAAAAAGGTTCTCACATTATTTTCACTATTCTCTTCTTTTAATGATGGTTGAAAGATGGGTGCACTCTTCAGCTCTCTTATTTTTCAGTGCTAGGAATGTCAAAGTTCACCTATTCTGTTTGGCATAACAAAATGAGAAGAATCATTTTCTTTTTGAAAAGCATTTATTTGAAAACAAAACATAGGTTATGAAGAAGGACTCAAAAGATTCTTTGACTCGATACCCACATCATACATGACCCAAGACTCATAAAATCCTTTTTTTAAGGGGAGACAGCAAACAACAAGAGCTGGTCCCAGAACGATGAGCTTTTACGAGCTCCAGTCGATCTCGAATGAAAGGAAAAAGAGCAAGCGACTGGTATTCGGCCTTTGGTAAGAAAGGAGTGATCGGGGTGAAACCTAACAACCTCGCGGCTCGAGACAATCCTCAAAAACTCCTGAATGATAGAAAAAGAAGGCGGGTGACAATGACCCGACTTAATAAATGCGCATGTTGAACCTCGGCTCAATGATGAAGGAACTCAAGACTTCCTCAGAAGATCCCAGATGAGAAAAAGGGTGTGGGTGATAAAACCCGGCTTAAATCAAAAATAAAAACATATTCCATCGCCTCAATGTCAAAAAAACTTGGGATTTCTTTGGAAGATCCCGGGTGAGAGAAAAAGGGTGCGGGTATAAACCCGACTTAAACTAAAGAGATAAATGTCGAGATTTCCATCGTCTCAATGTCAAAGGAACTCGGGATTTTCTCAAAAGATCTCAGGTGAGAGAAAAAGTGTGCGGGTATAAACCCAGATTAAATCGAAAAGAGAAATATTGAGATTTCCAATGCCTCAACGTCAAAAGAAATCAAAATTGCTCGGAAGATACCAGGTGAGAGAAGAAGGGTGCGGGTATAAACTCGACTTAAATCAAAAAGAGAAATATTGAGATTTCTATCGCCTCAATGTCAAAGGAACTCGGGATTTTCTCATAAGATCCCAGGTGAGAGAAGAAGGGTGCGGGTATAAACCAAGCTTAAACTGAAAAGAAAAATGTTGAAATTTTTATCGCCTCAACTTCAAAGGAACTCGGGATTTTCTCAAAAGATCCCAGGTGAGAGAAAAAGGGTGCGGGTATAAACCCGACTTAAACTGAAAAGAGAAACATTGAGATTTTCATTGCCTCAATGTCAAAGAAACTCAGAATTTTCTCGAAAGATCTCGGGTGAGAGAACAAGGGTGCGGGTATAAACCTGGCTTAAATCGAAAAGAGAAATATTAAAATTTCTATCGCCTCAATGTTAAAGGAACTCGGGATTTCATCGGAAGATCCTGGGTGGGAGAAAAAGGGTGCGGTATAAACCCGGCTTAAACCAAAAATAGAAACGTTGAGATTTATATCGCCTCAACATCAAAGGAACTCGGGATTTTCTCAAAATATCCTTGGTGAGAGAAGACGGGTGCGGGTATAAACCCGGCTTAAACTCAAAAGAGAAATGTTAATATTTCTATCGCTTCAATGTCAAAGAAACTCAGGATTTTCTCGAAAGATGTCGTCTAAGAGAACAAGGGTGCGGGTATAAACCCGACTTAAACCGAAAATAAAAATATTGAGATTTTCATTGCCTCAACATCAAAAGAACTCAGGATTTTCTCGAAAGATCTCGGGTGAAAGAAGAAAAGAGTGCGGGTAAAATCTGGCTTAAATCAAAAAGAGAAACATTGAGATTTTCATCGCCTCAATGTCAAAGGAACTCGAGATTTTCTTAGAAGATCCCGGGTGAAAGAAGAAAAGAGCGCGGGTGAAAGCCGGCTTAAACCAAAAAGAGAAATGTTGAGATTTCTATTGTCTTAATGTCAAAGGAACTTGGGATTTCCTCGAAAGATCTCGGGTGAGAGAAAAAGGGTAGGGGTATAAACCCAGCTCAGAGAGAGGAAAGATAAAATCTACACTAATCAATCAAAAGCAAACATAAAATAAAACATATAATCTTACAAGTGTTTGTCCTAAAGGAAAAATTCTAAAAAACTAGATGCAATAAAAGATAAGGCTGGTAGTCAGTAACTGGGTACATTCTTAATATAGTCAAGAATATACCTCCCCTACCAATAGTACAAGGCCAGGTCAAACGGTACGTAATAACCCTTTTTCCGTATTTAAAGGGGCATACGGCCAGAAGGCCTACCTGCTTCCCCCACATAGCCCCGAGACAGTAAACCACCGGGGTGATGGGTAGGCTAAGCAGTTGGTTTATTCTATTTTCTCATTTCTTGTTTTATTTTGGAAAAGTAACTGTTGAAAAGGGAAGAAAGAAGATAGAAAATGTTGCAATACAATGCTAATACTAATGAAAAATTTAAGACAAGAACATTGAATTTTTTTTCGAGTTTAGCTTGCTTTCTAAAGTATTTTCCAGTGGAGTCGTCACTGTGAAGAACTCTCTCAAAAAGCGAGCCGCCCTCTTCTTTTGAAAAATAGTTTTTAGTTTAAAACGCTCTCAGTTTTAAGATTTTTTAAAAAGAAAAGAAAGCAGGGTTTTATGTTTTTTGAAAAGAGAGTCCCCCAAATGCGTCCGTGTTAAAGGTCGCACAATTGGAGTCGCCACTTGATTTTTAATGATAAACCAAAAAAATAAAAACTTCAAGGTACTAGTCCGTCGTTACCAGAGACAATGGTTCGGGAGCTAAGGTACGACAAGGGAAGTTGTTAGGCACCCCTCTCGCCCGACCAAAAGGTCGGCATCTACTTAACCACTTCTTAGTTCTTGTCAAAAGTTTTTCAAAAGTAACATATACAAAATGGAGGTTGAAGAGAGATCAAACAAAATCAAACAATGAAAACAAAACCTAACCTAAAACTAAAGGTTTTTATAAGCATGCTTGCATTTAATTACATGTTAAAGGGGAGATGGCATCATATCAATATGCTTTGTACAAAAATAAAATAAACACAGAGGCATGTTGCTGTTGCAAAAATATGCAAAAACCTACTGGAAGGCCACTGGTTTATGAATAGGTGGTGCACGCCACCTCTAGACCTGGCGCACGCCATCTCTAATAGCGCACGCCATCTCTAATAGCGCACGCCACTTTTAGACTCTCTAAAAATGGCGCGCACCACTATTTCAGAGTGAGTGCGATACTTTTGAGGACCAGAAAGGGCTACTGTTTAAAAGGAAATAGTGTATTCGTGTACAAAAAGTGTTTTATAATTAGAAGAAAACATGAAGCATGGCATCTCACATAGTAAGTTTTCAACATATAGCCTAGAAACCTACGTTTCATGCATCTTTATGTTGGACATACGTATATAAAATGCTAATGACTGATACGACATGCTTTTCTAGAATAGAAAGAAAAGATGTTGGATAGAAATAAAACTAGAACCGGGGAGAATGAGGCCAACGACCTCTTTCTCCCCTTTATCGATAAGAAATAATTGTAGAATCGGAGCATGTCATCTCACAGAGTTTATTGCAAAGCAATCCTTCTTCTTTTGAGGCTGTTGAGAGGCACTAAACACATTGAGCCTTACCTTCATATTTCAGAAAGAGGCATCCATCACCTCAATCCGATGATTAATACATGGATTAGCCGAAGCTAAAAATGGTTGATCGGGAATGTCTGGAGTTTGTTTTCTAAGGTTGTGCACCGACTTAGTATCTAGAACTATGAAGTCAACAGGAAAAAGAAATTTATCGACCTTGATCAAAACATCCTCTATTATGCCACGCGGCACCTTGAAGGATCGGTCTGCAAGTTGCAAGGTGATCATCGTGGGCTTTAGCTCACCCAACCCAAACTTCTTATACATTGAATAAGACAACAAGTTAACACTAGCTCCTAAGTCTAGCAAAGCACGATCAATAAAATAGTCTCCTATGACACATGCAATGGTAGGAGTATCAGGATCCTTAAGCTCAGGAGGAGTGTCGTGAAGAAATATAGAACTAATCTGGTCAATAAGAATGACTTTCTGTGACATATGTGTTCTAAACTTATGATTTTGAGTACAAAGGTCCTTAAGAAATTTTGCATAAGAAGGAACCTGTTTTATAGCATCTAGAAGAGAGGTTGATTTTTACCTGCTTGAAGACTTCAAGCATATCCTCCATTATGGCTCCCTTCTTGTCAAAAGAAGATGGTGAAGATAGCCAAGATGGAAATGGACCATTTGGCACATAAGAATATGGCCCTGAAGATAGAAGTGGAATGAAAAGATCAGAAGGGGTGTCCTTCTCTAAAATAGATGCTTTGTCAACCCCAGAACCCTCGATAATGCCGACATACTTTCCTTTTCTCTTAGTGTCCCCCTCAGGCCTAGTCTCTACTTCTCTCCCGTTCCTAAGGGGAATTACCACCTTCGCTTGCTCGTGAAATGTATCACTAGCTTGCGAATCGTCTATCCCGAATTGTCCCCTAAGATTATTCATGGCTAGGCAGTTTTTGTAACACCCCATATCTTCGTAACTATAAAACTCATGAGAATGAAAGTAAATCCTAAGAGGGTAGTACTTGAAACTCTAAAATCCAAAGAATAAAATGTAATATAAGGAATGAAGTAGGCCCAAGGGATAGGCCAAGGTGAAGAAAGGTTCAAGTAAGATTGAAAAACTTCACGAAAGTTATAAGGGTGATCTATGAAAAGAAAGATTCAAGATGATTGTGATCTGAGCTTATATGGACATATTTAATCCCTTTAACTTATATTTTATATCCTCATTTTATCTATTTAATAAATACTTTAGTTGTGTTTTGTGTGCAGGAGTGGATAGGTAGACATAAGGCGAGAACGACGTCAAGAAGCGAAAAATAATGTAAGTATTGCTCAAAGTGCAATCTGCCCAAAATCGTACGGACATAATTCCCAATGTCCGAACGCTCTGAAGCAAGGAGGCTACTGGATAAATCCATCCGGAAGCCATTTACAAACGTCCGGACGCAAAAATGAGGTTTAAACAAGGCTTGGTCTCGAGACAAATCCGTCTGGACGCAAGCCAAATCCTTCCCGACGCTGGACCGCTCGAGCCGTCCCTGAAGGCTTATTTCCACCGCTCGAGCGATCCAAGGTGATTTATGTCCGAACCCTCGTCGGCGGAATGGGTTTCTAATTTATGTTTTTTGTGAGTTTTCAAGGGAGAAGTATAAAAAGAAACTTGTTCTCAGTTCCGAAATTAGAGAAAAAAACACCCACGATGGCTAGGGTTCAAAGGGGAGAACGAAGAAGAAGATGGAGATGGATCGTCTATCAGGATCAACGACTTCATCCCTCTCGTCAATGAGCGGCTAGTCCCATCCTGTCTAGGGTTTGGATGAAACCCTAGCCAAGTAATTTAGGATTTTGCATTTTAATTTATATTTCAAGCATTTGATTCAAC